>BSBK01002075.1:2867500-3180000 GCA_027943335.1 Chamaecyparis obtusa
TGAATTTATGTTTCTAATCTTGGATATTAGTTGGCAATTCATTCTAACTTAGTCAAGGGCATGTTTAGGCAAAAAATCAGCTTTTTAGGTGTTGTTTTCAAAACTACCAAAAATGGTAAAAAATAACTATGGAAAAAAATTGCCAGAAAGGGTAATTTTCAGATTTCTTAATTTGCTAGGTTTTTTGGTTACTTAAGAGTTTGCAAAAAATTGTAGAGTTAGTTAGTGATGAATGGAAAATATTGAAGGTTTCAAATTTGTGTTTTTGTCTTGTAATTGAGTTTACTGTAACAGAGGGTTGTGTGCTACATCATTTGGTATCAGAGCAGGAGGATGGCTGGGAGAGGAAGAGGAAGAGGAGGTGTCACACCAATGAAAAGATTGATGATAGATATGCAGAGGTAGATTGAATGACTTGGTGAATGAATAGATAATCAAGGAATACAAGGAGGGAATGAATCTGATGAAGATGGAAACCGAAGAGGTGCTGACCAAAATGAAGAAAATATAGAAGATAGGTTGGAAGAAATGAGCTATGAAGATAGAGTTCTTAGGGCTTTGGAAGCAAGGAGTGAAGCAATCAAGAATGACGTTTCAGACTATGCTGGTAGACTTAAACCAAAAGAATTAATAGACTTGCTAAACGAGATGGGGAATTTTTTTTAATGGAATCCTATGGCAGAAGAAAAGAAGATGAAGTTTGCATGCAAAAAATTAAAAGGACATGCAATGATATGGTGGGATCACCTCCAAAAGGAACAAACTAGAAAGGGAAAATAAAAGATTAAAACATGGAGCAAGATGGAGAAAAAGGTCAAAGAAAAATTCTTACCCATGGATTATTCACAAACCTCTTTCACAGGTTTTAGAATTTGAAGAAAAACTTGTCTTCAGTGGAAGACTATACAAATGAATTCTACAAGCTATCCATGTGTATAGAACATCAAGAAAATAGTGAGTAGATGGCTGCTAGATATATGAATGGCCTAAAATTATCCATCTAGGATGAATTGAGCATGCATCATGTCAACAGTATGGAGGAAGCCTACCAATTAGCCCTAAAGGCTGATGAAAAGTAGAATGGGAAATATATCTAGAGAAATAGAGGTGGTCAAAGGGGTAACTCAACTCCATTTCAAGGAGGTTCTAATAATGGTTGGGGAGATTCTTTTCAAGGGTTTGAAAAAAATATAGACACCAAGCAAGATCCTCCAAATCAAGAAAGAGGAAGGGGGTTTCAAAGAGGATGAGGCTACAAAGGAAGAAGAGGCTGGGAAAACTAGAGAAGTCCTTTCACTTGTTTTAGGTGTGGAGAAGAAGGACACAAAGCCTTTGAATGCTCAAATTATAACATGCTAGAAAGAAATCAAGGAGGACAACCTAGAGTGAACCTGGTTTAGCCAGAATTCATAGAAGTAGGAATAGAACAAGAAGTCCTACTAGATGTGGGAGAAAATCTCATGATGAGGAGATCGATGATCATTCCAGAGAAGGAAGAAGTCCATGTAAAGAGCTTTGATGATTCGTGGCTTCAAACCAACATCTTCATAACTAGATGCACTTTGGGCAGAAAGGTATGCCAAGTTATTATTGATGGGGGTAGTTTTGAGAATATGGTAGCTAAGGAAATGGTAGAGAAATTAAATCTACAATGTGAGAAACATCCTCATCCTTACCATATTGCATGGTTTAAGAAAGGAAATGAGGTTATTGTTGATAAAAGATGTTTGATTAGATTTACTATAGGAAAAATCTATAAGGATGAGATATGGTGTGATATTATTCCTATGGATGCTTGTCATATTTTGCTAGGAATGCCATGGAAGTATGATAGGAAGATCATGCACGACGGAGAGAAAAATACATATACTTTCTAGAAAGATGGCTCTAAAGTGACTCTCTTACCACTTAAGGATGAAAGGAAGAATGAGACCATGTTGTCTGCAAAGGATGTTGTCAAAGAAATGAAGGTGATAGGTCTTTGCTATGCATTGGTAGTAAAAAGAGGAGAAGAACCAGAAGACATAATACCACATGATGCAGTAAAGATACTAGAAGAATTTGTTGATGTTATTCCAAATGAGCTACCTGATGACCTCCCACAAAAAAGGGATATACAACACCATATTGATTTGATTCCTGGAGCAACTCTTCCTAATCAAGAAGCTTACTGAATGAATCCAACACAACATGCAGAGCTCAAAAAAAAGTAACATAACTAGTTGAGAAAGGCCTGGTTAGAGAAAGCATGAGCCCATGTGTTGTGCTTGCATTTTGACCCCGAAGAAGGATGGAACATGGAGGATGTGTACTGATAGTAGATCAATTAATAAGATTACTATCAAGTATCAATTTCTTATTCCTTGTGTGGAGGATATGATGGATGAATTAGCAGGGGCCAAATACTTCAACAAGATTGATCTATGAAGTGGATACCACCAGATTTGAATTTGTGAAGGAGATGAGTGGAAGACAACTTTTAAGACTAAGGATGGCTTTTATGAATGGATGGTTATGCCATTTGGGCTTTCTAATGCACCAAGTACATTCATGAGATTGATGAATACTATCTTACGACCCTACATTGGTAAGTTTGTTATAGTTTATTTTGATGATATCCTAATTTATATAAAAAACAAAGGAGATCACCTACAACACTTGATGATCATCTTGAGTGTAATAAGGGAAGAGAATCTCTATGCAAATTTAAAGAAGTGCAAATTCATGCAAAATAGTTTAAATTTTTTGGGCTTCATCATTTCTGAAGATGGTATTCATATGGACCCAGAAAAGGTCAAGGAAATCCTAGAATGGCCTAGTCCATCTAGCATAATAGGGGTAAGGAGTTTTCATGGATTGGCAACCTTCTATAGAAATTTTATTCAAAATTTTAGCAGTATTTTAATGCCCATAACAGACTGTACAAAAGGAAGGGAATTCACATGGACAACAGATGCTGAACAAAGTTTCAAATTCTTGAAGAAAAAGGTAACTGAAGCTCCTATATTGGCACTTCCAAATTTTGATAAAGTATTTGAAGTAGAGTGTGATGCTTCCCATGTTGGAACAAGTGCTGTTCTTAGCTAGGAAGGTAAACCAATAGCCTTTTTCAGTGAAAAGTTAAATGATGTGAGGAAGAACTATTCTACCTATGATTTAGAATTTTATGCTATTGTTCAAACCTAAAGGCATTGGAGGCATTATTTGGTCCCACAAGAATTTGTATTGTTTACAGATCATTTGGCCTTGAAATATGTGAACACAAAAGAAATTGAATAGTAGGCATGCTAAATGGGTGTCTTTCTTGCAAGGGTATAATTTTGTTTTGAAGCATAAGTCTGGAAAGCAAAATCAAGTTGCTGATGCCCTAAGTCAGTGTGTTACACTAATAAATACAATGAAAATAGAGGTCATTGGTTTTGATTCTATTAAATTTTTGTATGAGGCTGATGATGATTTTTGGGAAATTATAGAGAAGATTAAAGAGCTAGCAACTAGTCTTTCAGATCACATGAGAGGAGAATACTTTATGCAGAATGGTTACCTCTTTAGAGGAAAACAAATTTGTATACCAACTGGTTCCATGAGGGAAAATATTATTTGAGAATTTCATAGTGGTTGTTTGGCTGGTCACTTTGGGAAGGACAAGATAATAGCCTTGGTTGAAGATAAATACTACTGGCCAAAATTAAAAAGGGACATTACTAAGTATGTCACAAGATGTAGAATCTGTCAAGTGGCTAAAAGTCACTCCCAAAACATAGGCTTGTATACACCTCTACCTGTACCCATCGAGCCATGGATAGATGTGAGTATGGATTTTGTATTGGGGCTTCCCCACACCCAGTGAGGTACAAATTCTATTTGTGTAGTTGTTGATAGATTCTTTAAGATGGCTTATTTTATTGCTTGTAAAAAAACTAATGATGCCACAAGGATAGCCAACTTATTTTTCTCAAAAGTTGTTAGACTCCAGGGCATTCCAAAGACTATCACATCTGAGAGGGATAATAAATTTTTGAGTCATTTCTAGAGGACCTTATGGAAGAAGATGGGAACACAGTTGTAGTTTAGCAGTTCCTATCATCCCCAAACTGATGGACAAACTAAGGTAGTTAATTAAAGTTTGGGAAACCTGTTATGGTGCATTGTTGGTGAAAAGCCCAAGCAGTGGGACTTGGCATTCACTCAAGTAGAGTTTTCTTACAATAGTTATGTTAACAGATCAACTGGAAAATATCCTTTTCAGATTGTATATGGTAAGAATCCTTAGGGTGTTTTGGACCTTGTACAACTCCCTATGCAAGATAGAATTAGTGATGATGGGGAAGCATTTTATGAACACCTTCAATAGCTTCAACAAGATGTGATGAGTAAATTGCAGGATAGCAGTGAGCGATATAAGGCTGCTATAGATGTTAGTAGAAGGAGACAAATATTTAAAATAGGTGATTTGGTAATGGTGTACTTGAGGTGTGAGAGATTTCCTACTGGCACATATCATAAGATGAAATACAAAAAGATAGGTCCTTGCCAAATTTTGAAGAAGATCAATGATAATGCTTATGAGGTTTGTTTACTAGATGATCTAGATATTTCTACTGTATTTAAAGTTTCTAATTTATATACATTTCATGGAGAACTATCTGAGCCAGATAGTAAAGATGAGGTGGATTTGCATCACCACCATCCAAGAAAAGAGAAGGAAAAGATTTCCCACATTTTGGATAAGCAATCTATAGTCACTTGGAATGGTCATTACAAAAGGTACTTGATTCAGTGGGAGAGATAACCAGCGATATATAGCACCTGGATCTCAAAGTGGGAAGTGATGAAGTTGGTCTCCAAAAATTTGTAGTAGTTCATAGACAGCCACTTGTAGGAGCTACATTCCTTTAAAGAAGGGGAGAATGATGCAGAACCTTCCGCAAGTCATAAACTAATGCAGAAACTTCCGGAGGTGATAACTTTTGACTCGGGTCTGGATTTTTGCTGAAATTTTTTGGGTGCATGCTTCAGGAGGTGCCATTTGTTTTTTCAATGATCTAAGATTGATTGGGATCCATTTTGGCACATTTTCAAGACCTGAAAGTTTCATTTAGGGCTTCGAAATCAACTTTTAGTGTTTTTTCTCTAGCTTTTAGAAAGTTTTGTTTTGTAATAAATTTGAATTTATGTTTCTAATCTAGGATATTAGTTGAAAATTCATTCTAACTTAGTCGAGGGCATGTTTAGGTGAAAATAAACTTTTTAGGTGTTGTTTTGAAAATTACCAAAAATGGCAAAAAAATAACTATGGAAAAAAACTACCAAAAAGGGTAATTTTTGGATTTCTTGATTTTCTAGGTTTTTTGGTTACTTAAGAGTTTGTAGAAAATTGTAGAGTTAGTAAGTGATGAATGGAAAATATTGAAGGTTTCAAATCTGTATTTTTGTCTTGTAATTGAGTTTATTGTTAACAGAGGGCTATGTGCTACATCACCCCCCCTCTCAGTTTATTAGGACATTGTTATTCTAACAATTGGTATTAGAGCCTTTGGTCCTTAGTTAGGAAGCTTAACAACTTGAGGTAAATATCAAGATGGCCTTATTAAAAAAGGAGAGTCCTAAGTTTGATGGAGAAAATTTTGACACATGGAAGGGGAAGATGAAGAATCATATGATGTGCATGGGATTGGAATATTGGCTCATTACTTGGAAATATGCACCTATCATAAAGGAGGAAGACCTTGAAACACTTGCTACTACTAAAGAAGAAAGGAAAAGGTCTATGTGTATTGTTGTTACAAAGGAAGCTTTGGTTAATGCATTATCTAATGCCAAATTCACAGAGGTTAGAGATCTAACAAAAGAAAGTGAGATCTGGAAAAGACTAATTGCACTTTATGAAGGAGATGAATACACTAAGCGCAAAAAAGTTGCAAAATTGGAGAACAAAGATGGAGATAGTACAAATGAAGGATGATGAAACAATAAGGATGTATGTTTAGAGAGTATCTAAATGTGTGATTGGAATCATAAACAATGGAGGTACTTATACAGAAGATGAAGTCATAGAAAAAAATTTGAGATCTATGACTCCTACCTACAAACCCAAGGTTCTTGGATTGGAGGAGACTATTCCACAATATACAGATTTTACTAGAGAAATGTTAGTGGCTATGTTGACTATATTTGAGATTGTAGAGTTAAAGGATGCACTACCTAAGGTAGAGACAATATTTTAGAGAACTGGATCTGTTGGTGCTAGATCTAGCAGAGTGAACAAGCACAACAAAGATATTGGGGAATATGCTAAAGAATGGGAGGAGATTCAAAGGCCAGACAATCAAGTGGATGAGAAGATCATGGCTCTGATCACCAATAGAGAAATGAAAGGTAAAGGTAAGTTTTAAGGAAAATTACCTTTGAAATGTTTTAATTACAATAAGGTTGGTCATTTTGCATCTAGATGTCCAACTAGAATACCTAATCATAGGCCTAACTATGAGATATACAAGAATGATAAGGAATGTTGTTATGATAGTGATAGATCTAGAGATTTAGATGATGAATTCAATGATGTTTTGGGATTTTTTGCTATCAAAGAAGAGGATCCTATCTATGAAGAAAAAGCCCTAGTTTCTCATATTGATAGGAAACTTGATTGGATAACTGATAGTGGATGTTCACATCATATGACTGGTGACAATGATAGATTCATTCAGCTAAAGAGGTTTGATTGTGGAGTTGTAAGGTTTGGTGATAATACTCTTAGAATGATTATTGGTAAAGGATCAATTACTTTAGACAGAAAGACTAATATTGATGATGTACTATTTGTGGATGGCTTAAAACATAACTTATTCAGTGTTGGACAACTTGTGGATAAGGGTTATCATTTGGAATTCAAAGATGGTCATTTCTCCATTAGAGGAGCTAATGTAGAATTGATCGCATTTGTTCATGTCTCTATGTCTTGAGAGTGAATTATCAATGTTCTACTATCAACATACTATGTGTGTGAGTTTTGTACCTAGCTGTAAACACAACACTTCAATAAAATATTAGAGGTTAGCAAAAACCAAAATCTACAATGAAATGGAAACTAAACTAACTAGGTGATTTACTGCCTTCTAGTGGATGCGAGTATGATACTCTCAGATCAGATCAAGATCAATGACAATGCAACACCTAAACAAAGGATTTGAATGCAAAAATATGAAAGACTTTGAATGCAGATTAAGGTGTATTTTTGGATTTTCTATGCAATAATATGAGACACTGTATGAATCTAAGCTAATATGAATGAAATGGAATGCAATTTTAATCTAAGAATGATATGAAGATGAAATATATGATATGAAACTATGCAAAGATTATGCTCAACTATGAAAGATCTCACAAATCACTTGTCGCAAGTGCTCAATCCTTCAATTGCCAATTCACTAGAGTAATTGTGCAAATTCAAGTGTTGATGAAAATGAAGAGCTAAGCCTTGTTTTTATAGAAATCCAAGGCTTTGAGGATGTAGGAGAAAAGACATAAATCACTCTTGATAAACTCAAGTTAATTTTTGAGTTATCAGGAAATCAAAGATAATTAACTCACAAAAATCATGCAAAAGCAATGTTTAACTCAAAATAGAGTTTAGATCAAATTCCAACTCATCATTAGATGTTGAGTTTCAATTTTAAAATTGATTGTTAATTTCTAGTTGCCTGCTTTTTTGATTGTGCATGATTTAACTATAAATTAATTAAAAATAAAGTGATTTATTCTCAACTTAACTGATTTTTGAAATAAAATAATTGATTTATGGGTTAATCAATTATTAAATCAAACTTTTATTCAAAAACTATATTATTAAATATTGACAATTGACTTTAATTAATTAAATAGGAATTTAATCAATTAGTCATGAGATTTTAGATTTATTGTCAAAATTAAATAATACACTTTAGGAATAAATATAATTAAATAATTAAGTGGCAGTATTAAATCTAATTAATTAAATATTCAAAATATTAAATTAATCAAACTTTAGGATAAATAAGATTTATCGCCAAATAATAATTAAATTAAAGATAATTAAGATAAATAGGAATATTGCTAGTAATATTCCCTGATGCAGAATTTAAGATAAAATCAATTAGGATTCGATAATGTGTAGATGTGCCTTAGGTTAGCACTTTGATGTCCATTTCATTCGAATTGAAGATGTAAGAGGTTAATGAACCTATAGCCCATTTTTGGGGTATTACATTTTGCCCCTCTTTGAATCACTGTGCAAAGCGTAGTGGTTCAAAGAATAGTCTGTGTATGATAAAGATATATGAAATTGATTTGAAAGATGAACTAAATCTGAGATAGAAATCGATTGAAAGATTGGAAAAAAGAGATACTGACCTAGACCCAGAATGACCAGGAATCGAGATGATGCTAGCTATATCAACAATGAACCGATGATTACTGAAAAGTGCTAAAATGCCTAATTTTAAACCTTATGATTGCGAAGAAGTGAGTGATAGATTCCAGACCTGAATGTCCTTGTATGAATCATATTGGTATCACATCCTGAACCCATTAGTTACAAAGAACCAAGGAAATAACACTAATGAACCGATGGTTATGAAAAGCTAATACAGTTTACAAGATAGATTAAGATACTAGATTGATATGGATCTCGATGAATTTGATATGCCCCAAGAATGAATAGATTTTCCCCAAGCGATGAGGACTTTAGATGAATCAACAACTAGACGTGGTTGTTGTCTTGAATACTGAGGAAAGATTTGATTACAGATTTAGATTTATAGACTTTGAATGATGTGTAATACCATGCCCCCTTGGGATAAAAATTGAAATATGACAAGAAAAGTTAGCGTTATAGTTTAGAATCATGTTAATTGATTTGAGAAGTGGTTGTGTATGTCCGAGAATGCGTTCTGCATCATTTTAGAGGTCTTGGAGACCAAGTTTGACTAGGTTTGACCATGAGTTGACCATGGTTGACCAAGTTAAAATTTCTATAGTTTGATATAAGATAATCAGTTAAGTTGAATTCTAGATTTCTGTGATGATTGAAGGTTGATTATGCAAGCAGTAGATCATCCCGAGTCTAAAATTTTTAAATCATGATTTTGACATAGTAAACAATCTCAGATTTTGATTTTGATCTTGAAAATGGGTTCAAAACGTCAAAATTAGCTAGGGGTGCAATTTTTGTGAAAAATAGAGAACTTTTGAAAATTAGGTCAAAAGCTATATAAAGGCCAGAAGGGTCATTTTCAATTCATTTTCACCGTTGACTTTTGAAAACCTTGTGGAGCCCTCTGAGTGAGAAAATGGCAGAAATGAAGGTACCTGAGTCTTCTCACAATTTTGAGCATAGCCGGAGGCATTAGAGACCTCGACAGTATGGACATCTGGTAGGTGGACCTCTATGCTTCACTGAAAAGTCAATTTTTCTTTGTTTATAGCATTTTTATCAGATTTTTCGTATGTTTTTAATTTCAAATTTTTGCATGCATGGAAACTCATATGAGTATCCCTCTAGGCTCGTATGAATTTTCAATTCTAATAGGCTTGTCGTATCACTATCCCCCAAGAATCATATGAGAGGGACCCAAGAGTCATACGATGTTTCATCGGGTCCCTCATAACTCGTACGAGGAGATATACAATGTCGTATCATCATTGTTTTTCGTATGGTAACTTAGAAAAACTTGTATGAGTGTTAATGATAGTCTTCTTTATCATTTGAAAAATAGTGAGCCCAAAACTCATTTGTAGGTCAAATTTTTGAATTTTCTAATCTTTTAGCCTGATTATTGAGTCTTTGATCTACCTTCTGAAATAGTAAACTATTCAATTCCTGCATTTGTAGCCTGTATTTCAACCAAATTATTGATAGGGTTCCCTATTTTTGTGCTGTGTAGGTTAGATATCCTGATGTTCATGTGCACATCTCACATCTAGCTATGCAGAGACTCTATGTTTCATTGCCTAATCCTATGAGAGTTCATCTTGCTTCATGCAGATTTGAGTATCTAATTCATTTACCCGAGATTAGGGTAAATCATGGACTATTGATTTCTTTGATAGAGAGATTTCATTTTGAGACCCAGACTTTCCACTTGCTGACTGGGGAGATAACTATTACACCAAATGATGTATACCATATACTGCTCATTCCCTTCCATTCAGGTCAACGTCCAAAGTATGTGAGTTTGGGGAACTCTGGTTTACTAGCATTTAGACATCTTTTTGGAGATGACACATAGCTGACTGGTTCTATTTCCTGGGAGACCTTGGTACAACGCTATGGTCAAACCCATATATTGGAGTGCATCCTTTCCGGGATGATAGGAGGTATTATTATGTTTGACCATCAATAGAACATTCTTTTGATGGTGTAGGCACCGATGGTAGCACATCTGATGGTGACTCCTTCTGAGTTAGCCTAGGGTCAGTGTTTATTAGCCCACATGTTCTCTGAGATGCACGAGGTAGTGTATCAGGAGAGCAATTCTTTTTCTATTGGTGGTTTAGTTCTACATATCTGGGTGTGGGAGCATATCCCAGTTTTGAGACTAGTGTGCCAGTCACAGCAACAGCCATAGGAGCCCATTATTTATATTTATGTTGGATATGTCACATAGGTTCGCATGGGCCATGTAGAGTACTGGAGACAATTCTTTGATGACATGACATTTTTATGATGGAGGCCTTATGTAGATATTGAACCTTGGCCTACTGCACAAGAGCAATTTAGTTTCTTCTTCTAGAGCCGTGTGTTGATTGGATGATTGTCCTCTATACTTGAGTGATTTATTATTACCAGGGTGTGGAGATAGTATGGATGAGTGTAGGATGCACCTCAGGATTATTCCACTTACTCTTGGATCGATTGTGAGCTCGAACTTGGATGGACCATGAGGCTTTCTTATGCCTTGTGTTCATAGGAGTACAATGGTATTATTGGTAGGGACTGGGAGTACAGACCATAGATTGTTGATGCTAGAGTGACATATGGCTTTATATCATGGCTTGCAGATCACCTGATCTACAGGTTCTTTGATCCCACAGAGTTGATACCTTCCATGGAGGAGGCTATGGATGTTACTAGAGCTCCTATGAGATAGGGCCCGAGACCCACATAGGCTCCAATTTTGCACCCCACACCTTCAAGGTTGAGAGTGATGGCTCCTCCCTAGAGATCAATAGGATAGATGAGGCCCCCTTGTCCCACTAGTTCTATAGAAGATAGGCCTATAGGTTCACAAAGATGAACTAGGGGAGAGGGTGGTACTTTAGGTAGTATTGGTACTACTGAGGAGGTACTTGTAGCAGAGCAGTGTGTAGGTGGTGGTGATCCAGATCCATTACAAGGTGATACTTCTTTTTATTTAGGTGCTGAGGTGAGACGTCATAAGGTGTAGAGAGCCAAGGCCACAAAGTAGCCAGATGCTGATACTAATATGCTAGTGGTAGATACTGATCCTAGTGTACCACTTACTCCATAGGAGGTTGTGAGGAGACTCAGATTATAGGTCAGGGACCTGAAGGTGTATAGTGATCACTAGGAGGAGAGGTTTCTAGAGGCAGATGGACAGCATGCTGAGTTTCATGGTGAGGTTCAGAGATTATAGGAAGAGGTTATTCATCAGACCTCTCAGGCTGCATATTATGTGTCTTCTTACTATACTATTGTCCTAGTTGCATAGAGAGTTCCTTCATATTCTTAGTATATGTTAGCATCAGAGGGAGCCAGGGCACCCAGAGCTAAGGTAGTGCTAGATGCACCACCACCACCTCCACCAGATGTAGAGGAACATGCAGACAATTGATCTATTATGAGATATTTTGATATTTCTTCTCTTTTGATTTTGATACTATTCTGACTTTTGATAGCTCTTATGAGCTCATTCTTTTGTACATTGTGATAGTAGTGCACCCTTGACTATTTGAAGTTTTATGATATATATATGAGATCAAGATTTTTGGTTGTGACTTCATGTGTACTTGTCATGTTTTTGATTTAAGATGATATCATGTGATGTAAATGCCATGAGTAGAGTAGAATGTATGTATGGATTTATGCAATGCAATGGATTCTTTCAAATGTATGAATGTTATGCAAATATGATTGATTATGAAAAAGATGTATGTAGTGCAATAGATGGAATGAATGATTATGAATATGTAATGTAAGTGCAAATGCAATGATACACATGATATGTTTTGTAGGTATTGATGAAGACAAGTACTTAGTCTTATGTCAAAAAGGATGTTTAACCTAGGATTGCAATTACTTGTGTTTCTGTGAGGAGATCTTCGTATGAGATTCAGCTCTTCATTTTCAGTTTAAGTATAGTTTTTAGAAGAATTGTGTGAAGATTTTCAAGAAATTTGTGAGATCATGCAAATTGTAAAATGATATGAAAAATGAAATGCAAACCTAGGACCTAGACCTAGTCACTGATCATGTGTCGGTCATTTTTCATCATTGAGTTTTTAGGTAACTGAATAAATCAATACAATGCCCACTAGTTATGAAACCATAGACATATGAATATTGATTTGTATGTGCAAGAATCAATACAACACCCACTGGCTAGACAACCATGGACATGAATATTGATTTTGTTTTTAGAATGTCAGATTAGATATAAGTACCAAGGCATGAATGCTAGGATGACCTGAATATCATGTCCATTTTGATATAGTAATTTGTATAAGCATCAAAACATAAACATCATGATGACTAGAATATGCCTTTCTTAACAAACACATTAAGTAGTCAAGAGATCATTCTAAATCCAATATGAATTACTCGTAGTGACCCTTTATTGTTCACATCCTTAGGAAAGATCGCGTTTCACAGTAGGAGAAAGAACTCACTCAAAAAGACAATAGTTAGATCAAGCTTCCTTGAATTTTTTGGGTATCAATGGTCAAGGTACGCATGGCCATCCAATTTGAGATAGAGGCTCTTACAGATGGACACCATTTCAATCTAGAATTTCCAAAGTTGTTAGATTTTCACATACAAGTAGAAAACAAAGAAAATATTATGCCCCCAGTCATCACTCTCTAAATCCTATAAAGGACATCATCGAAGAGCTTGAAAGGACACCATATGAAAAAATCTCAATGTGAATAATGTTGGTTAGAAATCTCATTTTTTTCTTTTTGCCCTAAATTATGGATGATCTTGAAAAAATTGCAGTTTTTAGGGTTTGCTAGGTCTAATTGCCTTTGAAAATTAAAAAAAACACTAGCTTTGGTCATCAGCGTTCTAATGTCCTGTTACTTTATTGGATGATTTAAGTCTCAAAATTACATGTGTGCTTCTATTTTCCTCTTAGTCATTGAGTCTCCTTAAGGTTTATGAATATTCTCATTTGTCTAGCGAATGCTTGAAAGCCTTTGTCACCCGTTCTTGTGAGTCTCTTGGAATATTCCTTGTCTTCTTACGACTTAGCATTTCACCTTTAGTCTCCAGATCTCACAATGATAATCTTGAGATCTAGTGACTACTGTATTTGATTTATCACTAAGAGACTATAGTCGTGAAATCTCCAAATTGGTTTTTCCTATGGTCAGGAGATCTCACAATGATTTATTTAAGTGACCTTTCATTCAACGATCATGAGTTTTCTCTTTGGTCACTGAATCTCGAGATGGAACAGTGGTCTTCCTTGGTGGTTGTCTCTAGATCTCATAATAATATGATGATTTATCTTTTCATTTAGTGATTGTGAATTCTATTGGTCACGTGATCTCCCGATGTTGATGACTATCTCTCTGGCGGTTAGTTATTCTGTGATGCAGTTGTCGCTAGATCTCTAAATGCAGTGGTTAAGTGACAAAGGTTTGATAGATTTAATGAGAACCGTTGATGGTTTTTGATCATGTGGATGGTGCTTGATCTCCAATTTTAACTCAGAGTTAAGAAATGTTCTCACAACTTGGAGAATGCCTCAGTCGTGTGTTCTCAGGATTAAACCCTAGTTAAGTAAAAGATTGTGAGATTTAGCAAGAAGTCTTTATCACCAAGTCTCCAAATTTGTCCAAGGTCAAGTGAGGGTTAACGAAGTGGTTAAGACCTGATGGTTATGATTGTATTCAGAAATATAGCGACTGTGTGGTCATGTGATCTCAGGTTCCTGATAGTTAAGTGATAAGCTTTCAGTGATTCAATGACACAGTTTTCTCAGGGTCATGGGATCAGGTAGTTAGTTATGAAATCTTCTCACGACTTAATATGGACCACTGGATGAATTGAGGGATGAGATCGATGGTGGTCATGTGATCTCAAGAAAGAAGTCAAATAGTCAAAGCTTTGAGAGATTATGAGATTTTTGGTTTGTCACTAGATCTCTAGGTTGGGTGATTGCTAAAAGTTTTCAAAGACAAATATATTGCCACGACTATAGTTTTTGACTATAGTCGCCAGTTCTTAGAATAGAATAAATTATGTATCACTTTCTTCAGTCGCTAGATCTCCAAATGCCTGGGTCACCTGATCTCAGAATGAAATTTGAAAAATCAAAAGTATTCCATGATTACAAGATTTCCTCTTAGTCACCAGATCTCGGAACACCTTTCTAAAGCACCAAATTTGTAAAATGACTAAGTGTCTTTTTCTTCAGTCGCCAGATCATAGAATGTTCAAATTTAAATTTTTTTGAAGCTACGGCTAGTAAATTGAAACCCTGTGCATGCTGAAGTAATGGTGAAAGTGACCTTTTGTTGGCTGGAATGACAGATGAGGAGGTGGTAGCTGAATTGAAAAAGATCAGTGATGAAAAGAATGAGGCAGTATTGCAAGCCCTATTGAGTGTGTTGCAAGATAGATTGAACACAATAAAGGATAAATTTAACCTAGTTTATAATGGTTATGGAAAATTGCCAGAATTATGAAAGGAGGTCAATAGTTATGTGCAAATTTTGAGTGAGTTTTATACAGTGTGGTTTGTCAAAGCACCACTTTTTGAGAGATTGATATTTGCTCAATCTATGGGGAGTGACATACTAGAGACTGTTGTAGGAGTTGGTGAGGAGATTGACAGAATTAAAGCCATTTTACCTCTTTTCAAGGGTAAAGCAAATTTGATTGAGGCTAAGATAGCCATGCTCAACTACTGTACCAATAGATTCATCCCCTCAAGTTTGAGTACAGATGGGACAATGAAGAGCCTTGATAATTGGATATCAGATGCTGATCTTCTACTACCTAGGAAAGAGGCATTTTTAGGTGAGAGTAATGATGTTGATTTAGAGAGCTTCAATAAGGCCTTAGATGAAGCCATCAAGGTAGAAGTGGACCCCACCAAGTTTGTGTTAGATGTTAAGGTGATTACAGATGCTAGATGGGAGAGATAAAAAGCCCAACTACAACTTGTCCAAGGTTTTAATTGGTCATCAGAGGAACAGGTAACTGCATGGGATGAAAAGACAAAGCCCAAAAAGGCTAGATCTGCTGTAGTTGATTTGGATATTTTGGATGAAGATTGAAAAGGACATCTGACACACCTGACACCTGATCCAAGGAATACAAGATTGATAAGGTATCATTCAAGAATGGTGTAGGTTAGCCTGAAATGGCAGTCACCATGTCTCATTGAAATCAAGGAGCTATCATAAATATTTATAGTTGAAGGTGTCAGTTTTTGAGCAGCCAAAGATGTACCATAATCTGAGAAAGTTTTGTCCTTTCACCACCTGAGGGTCGGTTGTATATTTTGTTGTATTTTTATGTTTTAAAAGGAGTTAGATTTTCCAACCACCTGAAGCTTGTTGCATTCCCATTAATGAGGGAATTCCAAGGTGGTTGTGAAAAGGCTATATAGAGTTGAAGGATCATTTTTGTAAAGGGTGGGTAGAAAAAGGAGTAGAGATTGAAAAGATATAGAAAATAGAACCAGATTGCTTAGGAGCAGATCACCAAGCTTTGTGTCTGGTCTTCTGAGTAATGGAATTGTAAATGTAAGTGGCAATTTGAATTTAATACAAATGCACTGCAACTTCTGCCATATATTGTTGTTGTCTCTTTGCTTATGTATTTTACTTTTGTATGTTTTTCATGCTAGGCATTTGAAATATACTAGTTGTAAGGCAACTTGCTTGACTATTTTATGAGCTTCTTTCAAGGAAAGAATTAACAGTGCTTATATTTCATGTTGGAGAGTAAATATATTTATATGGATCTTTGATGATAACAATATTTGGTTAACAGAATAGTTTTTAAGGCATCCTATTTGGCTTTGTAGTTGGTGTGTAAGGCATGCTATTGTATTTGTTTTAAGGTTAACTTGTTAATTTGCATTGTGACTCCGTTGCCCTTAGGATTAGGCACTAGTTTGGTATTTGTTTCTCACAGTTTTATTTTTCATCGATCTCAGAGAAGAAGTTGAAACATTCACATTATTTATCAATACCCTTTTATTTTCATGTTTATCGCACTTGATAGATTGGACTGTGCCCAAGGCATTTAGTTCATATTTCTTGATTTTGCAAAGAGAGAATCATATTAGGTTATCCCTCCTTAAAAGGAAGAAGGATGAGAATCCTTAAAGCACTGACTATTGCTTCACTTACAGTCACACTTTGTCTAGTTAAAGTTTGCATTAAAGTGATTACAGTCATATGCAAAGTGTTCTATAGGTTTATGCATTAAGAAGACTAGAAGTTGGTCAGTGTCCACTCATAATAATACTATAAAGATAGTCATCATCAAAAGGTAATACCTGCCTGAGTCTGTGGAGCTCAAAAATGAAGGAGGATCTTATCCAATCCTCAGCAATTAGGTCTTTCTCTTGTGGGAATTAGTCTTAAGGAGTGCAAGTTCAAGCATCATTTTATGTCCTACAAGAAAAATCTCCAACAGATTGGTGACTTTGTTGGGGAGTCAGTAAATTATTGAACAATTGATATCTTTGGTCATACTACACAAAGAATTTATTTTGTTTTCTTTCTCCAAACCCCAAAAGGATTTTTGGGTGGCGACTCTAATCAAATCTCTGAACCAGTGTTTTGAAATTTAAATCACTATTTTACAATGACTCACAAAAGTACTAGATCTTGGAGAAAGGAACATCTAGAAGATAACCTACAGGGAGAACTCACAGCCCCATCAAGATAGGGTCATATAAGAAAAGATAGAAATACAAATGACATGTCTTTTACATGGAAGTAGAAAGAGAATACAAGAAGAGAAGAGCTTGTCCAGGCAAATCAAGAGGAAAATGCTTCTGAATATGAGGAAGCAATTGATTTGGGTTTAAATCAATATGAAGATTACTACTCACCCTCTGAAAAGGATGGAAGAAGAGCACCGTCCCATAGGAGAGGAATCCCTGGAAATAACAAGAGATCTAGGGGCCAGACTAGGAGAAAACCAGCTTCTATTCCCTCTTCTCCTCATGTTTCTCCTTTACAAGACCATCAAATATCAGGTGACCGCCAAGAAGAAATCCCTGCCCAAGAATCCTCATCAAAAATAGCCCTTCCTGATTCCGATGAAATTTTTGAAGAAGTCTTTGAATTGGAAAGAAGGATCAAGGAGCAAGTTCAAATAAGACAAAAGAGAGAAAAGGAAAAAGAGGAAAAGATTAGACATGCTATGATCAGGGTAGAACAATTGAAGAAGCAATTACTAGACTTTGAAGCCATAAATCATGTTCCAATAACTGAACAAATAGAGGACCAACCCATTGTCCATAAGATCTATGAGACAAGAAATCCTAGGGACAAAGGTAAGCAAAAGGCTATAGGGATCTCAATAAATGAAACAAATACTACCAAGAAACCCCTAGATCAAGCAGCAAGATTAGATGCTGACTTGGAAAAGGCCAAGAGGGAACAAGAAATATTGGCCAAAGAATTAGAAAAGGTAGAGCTAGAAGCCACTGTAGCTGAAATAAAAAGAAAGATTGATTTCCTTAAGCAGTCTTCTGGACCCACCAATACGCTTTCCACTTCTCAAGCACAAGGTGTAAATGTGTTGAACACTGCTATAAATTTAGGTATGCCCAAGACTTCTAATATCTCAAATGTTCAAGCATCCACATCTTTGGGTGCAGGCCCATTTCAACAAGATCTATACATGAAAGACATAAGAAATTGGTTTCTAATGGGATCCCTGGTTACCCAAATCCCATCCCTGATGAAATTAGAAAAAAGCTTCCAAAATTCATTGGAAGCAATGTAGTTACTTGTGAAGAACATTTGAAAAGTTTCACTGATATGATAGATGATTACAACATTGAGCCTGATGATGTGATCATGAAGCTTTTTGTTCAGTCTCTGATAGAAGATGCTAGAGATTGGTTTAGAAATTTGCCTCATGCTAGCATTTGCTCATGGGAACAGTTCAAACATTTCTTCAAAGAATAATATGGTGACAAAACCAATGAAGGTTTCATGCTTAATGAATTCAACAATATCAAGAAGAATCCAAATGAGGGTGTTGTTGAGTTCAATGTCAGATTTCAAAAGGTGATGCATAAATTGTTACAAGTTATCAAACTAGATGACAATATTTGTTTGGTTACTTATCTAAATGCCTTTGATTAAAAAATGGGGTATCTTTTAAGAGATAAGAACCCTAGAAATCTTGTAGAAGCTTACAAACTAGCCATTAATATAGAGAGCAATAGAAGAATATCAAGGAAGTTGGGAAGAAGGGAGGATTATAGGCCTTCATCTCAAATAGAAAGGAGCCTGGGAAACCTGATACAAAACCAAAAGATGATGATAGTTTGAAGTAAATCTTGAAAGAAATAAAAGATTTGAAACCTAATGAGGCAAGAAATAATAGAATATAGGGAAATGATAGGCCATCCTTCAACAACTTCAACAATAAATTACCAAGAATGCAAAACTATCCCTATAACACCCAATGGAAAGATGGGAAGCCAGTGCCTCCTAAAAGAAATGATAAGCCAACTGATAAGACTTTGGATCCCCTACATAGGAATACAGTAAACATGAATGATGATGTTCCATGGTGTATTGTTTTTCAGTCACCTCATGATCCTTATTACTGTGCAATAGCTCAAACTATTTCTACAGATGATGAGCAGGACAATAACCATGAGGAATCCTATGATGATCAAGGTTGTGGTATGAATTCTTCATACATATGTGATGAAGTAGATTCTAGTGATGAAAATCAAGATGATAGCAATTCCCAAGTTAAAAATGAGACTTATCATCAACAGGTACTTTCTGATGAAGAGGACAGTCACTTGGATGGAGTCTAGTGCAACACCTTAAAAAATGATGAAACGGTAGTGTTGAGGAGACCTTCTGATGAAGAGATTGCCCAAATCATAGAAGATATGGTCACCCAAGCTAGAAGTAACTACAATTTGAGAAATAGGGTGGTGGGTGATTCAAGTCAAAAATCATCTGGCATATTTATCAAAAGAACAGGTCAAGATGTGAAGCAAACTCAAGACAAAAGTAAGGTTGTTGATGTTGTTGGAAAGACTAGGATCAAGAAGAATGTAACATTTGTTCCCCCTAATGTAACTTATAAGGTAAAGAAAAATCCTCTTTAGCAGACTGCTATCTCTACCCAAAAGGAAGTTAGAATCATGAACAAGGACCGGCAAGGCCTTATGGAGCATGAAAACAATAAGGAAGCTACTATCATTAAGCAAGATGTAGTTGAGCCCAAGTATGTCCCAGTTGACATGGAAAAACTATTGTCACAAATCATTGTCAAAGTCCCTTTATTGGAAATGATGAGAATAGAAGAACATAAAGAGAAAGCTTTGAATTGGGTTCAAGGGATTCTTACCTTTGATACCCAAAAATCCACTAAGGATAGTAAAGTGACTATTGTAGCAGATGATCCAACTAAAAATCAATGTGGAGAGATCATCTCTGAGATCCCCTGGATGTATTTGGATACTAATGTTATAAATACTGCAATAGGGATTTTTGATCCTTTCTTTTTGTCCCTAATAGTGAATGGAAAGTTGTTGAAAAATTGTATGATTGATTCAGGAGCCTCCAATACTATTATGCCTACAGAAATAATGAAATCTTTGGGATTGAAAGTAGATACTATTGGCATTAAGAAGAATTGCCACTAGTGACAACACTTATTTGCATTCTGAGTGCAAACTGAGCAGAACAGTGCAAACCAAGCAGAACAGTGCAAACCGAGCAGAACAGTGCAAACCGAGCAGAACAGTGCAAACTGAGCAGAGCAGTGCAAACTGAGCAGAATAGTGCAAACTGAGTAGAACTGTGCAAACTAAGCAGAACAGTGCAAACTGAGTAGAACAATAGAAACCGAGCAGAACAGTGCAAACCGAGTAGAACAGTGCAAACTGAGCAGAATAGTGCAAACTGAGCAGGACAGTGTAAACCGAGTAACATTATGTCTACCGAGTCACCAGTATTTACCGAGTTCAAAGCCTACCGAGTGGTTAGTATGAACCATGCCTTCACTTCTACCGAGTGCATGATGATGCCGAGTAATGCAGTGGATGTCGAGTATCAGAAAGTCACCGAGTTAGTATGCAGGAACCGTGTAACCATACTTGGGCCGACTTAGTGGCACTTATGTTTATTTGTCAAGCCGACTTTGTAATTGTAATTAATTGTTTAGACTTGTATATAAACAATGTTGTAAAGATGTCAAGATGTATTAATTATGAGTATGTATGTGAATAAAAAGAAAAGGTAGAGATAAGCGAATTATATAGGGCTACAACAGTATAGGGAATAGCAAAGACAAATTCATCACAGAAGGTGATCAGTACATTCAGCGAATCTCAATCAGCAATCCAGTTGCAAAGCAAGAGATCTACTATTTTATTCTAACAGGTGAATCAGTACTAAAATCCTTTAACCAGGTAGACTTAACAGTCTGTTGTAAAATCTCTTTACCGAGTGCATACTTCATTGTATGTTTGTAAATCCTTTAACAAGGTGGATTTAGCAATCCTTATTGCTCCTAACAGGGCAGATCATCAGAAGTGATCAAATTGTAAGCCTTAACCAGCCAACTTTATTCTGTAGTACTAAAGCTTTGTGGGTTTCATCCCCACCCCAGTTTTACTTTCTTTTTGGAAGGTTTCTGGGTAACCAAATCTATGTGTCATTGTTGTGAATGCTTCTAAGTTTCATACTTTCTATATGCATAAGGAAAAAGTAAACTATATGCTAATACATCTGTAATTGTAAGAAAATTCAAAGTTACTGATTCACCCCTCCCCTCTCAGTAACTCAGTTAATCCCTGAATATTTCCAAAAATTGGTATCAGAGCATTGTTGGTTCTCAAGATAAAGCTTAACTAGCTTGAGCAAAGATCCAGGACAATGGAGGTATTCAAACTGAACAAGGTGATTGAAAATGAAAAGCTAGATCTAGAAATGGCCATAGCTAAACTAAAGGAAGCAAAAGAACATCTTTCCCAATCCCTAAGAAGAAGGAAGGAACTTGCAAATCAGATGAATGATCAGAATTACATTGAAGAAAAGGTTGAAGATCTTTTTCCCTCAAATAGCTCAGATGAAGCAAACAATGCTGTCAAAGAACTCCTAGAAAAGAATGGGTCTCTGTAGGAAGAAGTGAGAAAATTAAAAAGAGAACAAGAGCTACACTCAACAAGATTTTGTGAGATCTTAGAACAAAGAAACAAGTTGAAAGATGAATTAGATGGTAGGAACAATGAAGTTCAAAATAACACCCTTCAGCTAGAAAACCTAATTGATCAGATCTCCCATACAAATGAGGAAATTTTGAATCTAAGATCAAAAATAGAAAACACAAGAGAAGATCTGAAAAGGAAATCAATCTAAGACTGATGGATGACCTAAACGCCGAAAAACAAATCAATGAAGGAATGCTGAAAAGCCAAGAAGACTTGAATCAGCTGTATGAGCAAAATCTGCATAGGCAGAAAGGAAAAGCAGGACTTGGATACAAAGGAGAAGGTGAATCTTCTAAGCAAGGTACTCAAAGAAATAAAAAACCTACTTGTAATCATTATGGTAAAATAGGACATACTTCAAATAAATGTTGGAACAATAAAAAAGCAGAATTCAATGGAAAATGCTACAACTGCAATCAACATGGTCACAAAGCAAATGAATGCAGGGAAAAACCAAGATTCAGAGGTAATTGTCACAAGTGCAACAAACAAGGTCACAAAGCATCTGAGTGTAGATCCAAGACATTCAATCCAGCAGAACAAATTATGAAAGCAATGTTTGGATGGGACTACAACACCTAGTGTAGATGTCATTACTGTGGAGAATATGGACACATTGGCATGAACTGCATAAAACATCATCTAAGGAAAAGAGATACTACCATAAGATGCTTCAAATGCACTAAACTCGGTCACATAGCTAGAAACTGCATGAATGCTAGTGAAGTTGAAGATGGAAAGAAGAATGAAGCAACTAAGGTCAGGAAACAGGTGAGACAAAATTGGATTCCTAAATCTACCGAGCAAACCAGTCCAAGTGATGGAATGGGTGGCTCTACCGACTCAAACTAAATTTCCAAGAAAGCACTGGAACTGTATTCTCCTAGACAAACTCCAAGCAGTTCCAGAACTAAATTAAAAGAAAGATCTAAATTAGCATACAAGATGCAGTAAGATCACTGGGAGGTCGGTACCAATCTTTACCGAACAAGGTCGGTATTAGTCTTAACCGAACAAGGTCGGTATTAGTCTTTATCAAGCAAGGTCGGAGCAATATGAATTCCTGAGTTCACCGAGTTGCGAAGTCTTCACCGAGCAATTAATTCTTAGTGGGTGATAGTCTGTCAGAATTTATACCCTAATTTGTACTGAGCATTAATAATAGAGTTGTAAATAAAAGGCAAGAAATCAAACTCATTTCTCACCGTGAATTTTAGCACTTTGAGAGCAAAAAACTTCAAGAGCAATCCAGTGACTCAAATACCTTTTGCGAAAAGAATTTTCTGTGAGCTACCATGGCATCATCCAGCACTTCAGTGAAGAAAGGATTAGATATGTTAGTCCAAGGGGAATGGAAAGCACCAGATTTCAAGATCGTGCCCGCAATTGCAGCAGCCCTAGACCCGAACGGAGCTCAATCTCAGATTCCTCCTAAGGTACTACTTATTAACGATATTCGCAATCATTTCAACTATGCAATTCATGAAATAGGGAACCTAGAACTAGATATTGTGCGTGAAGAACTATGTGTGGATGGTACTCTAAAACCCGAGCACAAACATCTGGAAGATAAGGGATTAGTTCACATTGCACATTTGCCTCAAAACTTTCAGGATAAATGGGTTAGATACATTCTCAGCCGTACACATGATGGCAAGATTTGGCTTGAGCAACCCATAGAGATCACCAAGAAGATGATTCATCAAATCACCGGTCTTCCCATGTTGAACAAAGCAAAAACTACCAAAACCCTAGGTCGGTCAGAACTGGAAAAGAAAACCCTAGCCAAGTGGGACGGTAGAGGCATGAAAGTTAGTAGCATTACCGATGCTAAACTAAAGTTTGGTACACACATTATTGCCCATAAGATATACAGTTCTAGTCGACAGAATAGTGTCTCCTGTGAAGCTATTGACCTAGCATAGAAAGTGGTCAAGAACAACTTATCATTTGACCTTGCAGATTTATTGTTAAAACAGTTTAACAAGAACATGGAAAGCATTCAAACTTCCAAAAACAATCCATATAAGTTTGGATCCCTACTAGTCTGTTTATTCTTCTATGTTCAAAAATTCTTCCCTTCCAAAGGAAAAGTTGTATGGAGAAAAGATGTGCCAGCACTTTATGAAATAAATGAATACATCTCAGAAATGGGTGAAAATTTTGAAAGTATAATGGACAGTTATTTTGAGTCTTTCAAAGAGAAGATGAATGACAGATTCTGGATTCCACAAAAGTTGGTGGAGGATTACAAGGATGACATTTGTTTCATGGTAGACTGTGACAATGTATATATTCAAGCGGCTAAACCGAGGATTGTATATGTAAAACCTCTTCCTTATGAGGTAAATATTGATGAAACCAAGAATATAATTGAAGCCCTTCTTAATCAGCCTGTTAATCCCAAAGCTCCATATTTTGGAACATATGATGAAGCAAAGGTGAGAATTGAATTGAGCATAAAACTTCCATAGGCGGTAAACAAAGGAAAGAAGAGGATAGCCAAAATGCAAATGATAACCGAGGACAAAGAAGATAACGATGAAGAAGAAAAGGAAAAGGATGAGAAAATAGAGGAACCAGAACCTGCAAAGAAGAAAGGAAAGGTTTTTATCACTAAGGCACCTAAGCCTCCCACTGCTGTATTTACAAGGAGAAGTGCAAGAGGTAAGGCAGATAAAGATAAGGTAGACAAAGACATAGTATTCAAAAGGCCTCCTCTAAACTTTCAAGAGAGGATCAAACTTTTTAGAGACGGATCAGGATCTGGAGTAAGTAACATAAAATCTTTTAAATATGAAACCAAATCAGAAATAGAATAGAAGGAAATAGAAGATGCTGTTATTGAAAAGATGGGACAGTGGAAATACTCTCCTGATGAAATAGCCCCACAGGTTCCAACTGCCTTATTAAATCCAATAAAAATGAGATGGAGCAATGCAAAGAAAACTGTGATAGACATATTTGATCAAACCCTGAGACAGTTAATGCCGAGCTTGAAAAATGATGAAGTAAAGAAGGCATTAAAGGAAAATGAAAATAAGATGACACTAAGGTTCAATACTTGTTTGATTCTGATCAACAATATTGAATCGGTTGTGAAGGCTGCAAATGCCACATGGAAGAACATATACCACCTTCACCAACCAAGTATTGAAATAGTAATAATAAAAGATATTGAAGATGACAGTGATGAACAAGAAGAAGCCACTGAGGTAGATGATACTGTGAGGATAGCAGCAGAAGTCATTGCATCCCTTCCTACCTCTCCAGTAAAAGTTTCTACATCCAGCCCAGAGACACCTTCAAGCATGGTTGTGACAACTTCAAATTTTGTCCAATCACCTATAGCAACAACAGAAGCAACCACCATTTATTCTACCGAGTTGCAGTCTCCCATTTCATCAAGTTTTCCAGTAGTAAGTATTCCAGTTTTTTATTCTACAAGTGTAAATATTTTAAGTTCTCCAGTAGACAGTGTGCCAGTCTCTATAGCCAGTCCAACTATGTCTATTGTCACTACTACTAAGGCATTAAGTACAGATAAGCCTAAGACTCTACCGAGTATAAAATTTTTGGGTAAGAATATAGTAGAGGATATAGACCTAGATGAAGAAATAGAGATTCCAACATTAGATTTTGCAAATCTATCAGCGGACCAAATGCAAAATATATGTGAAATCCTCCAAAGGAAAGCAAAGCAAAAGAAGCTTAAAGAGGAGAGAGACAAGGAATATCAAATCATTAAGGATGCTAAAGACATTTTGTCTGATGCATTAGGTATTAAAGTAGACTCCTCTCAACATGTTTTGCTACAATTAGCTGAAGCAGTAAATAAATACAATGAGGACTCATCTGGGATAGAAAAGTTAGTTGAAAGAGCCAAGAAGAGATTCAACAATAAAGTGCTTGAGCACATTGCTCAGCACATAGCTATTAATCAAGTGGAATTGTCTTTAGACTTGTCAAATATTGAATCTACCTATTCGAATGTCACCTCTCTTTTGGCCAGACTGTGCAATATTGCCGAGTTCACAAAGGATGTTAAGGATAAAATGAATAAAATGGATGAGGATATGAAGATTAGCATACAGAAGCTACAACTTGAACCAAGTTCAAGCTCTGCTCATCACATGAAAGTCTCATACCTATCAAATATGCAATCAGATCTACTAAAAGAAGACACAAGGATCTGGTCCACACTGCTAGACATCCAGAACATGATCCTTCCCATCATGAATACAATTTATAAGCACATTGAACATTCCAAAACATTGATTCATGATAATCAGTTCTCTATAGTAGATCACATGATTGAACTCTCTGCAGAAGTCCAAATTGCAATCCAAACATGCAAGATTCTGCAAGAAAATTAGGACAGAACCCTGGCACTAATCATGAAGGTACATTCTAACTTTCTATCAAATTTTGGATTCTCTCTCTAAATCACGTGTATATACACCTTTGGCATTATCGTCAAAAAGGGGGAGATATGTATAGAAGGAGATTTTTATATAGAAAAAGTTAGCACATTGAAAGGGGGAGATAACGTATAAAGCTCTATAAAAAAAAAATCAATAAGTGTATATAAGTTTTGAGAAATAAGTGTTTTTGTCACTAATGCCAAAGGGGGAGATTGTTGGCATTAAGCAGAATTGCCACTAGTGACAACACTTATTTGCATTCTGAGTGCAAACCGAGCAGAACAGTGCAAACCGAGCAGAATAGTGCAAACTGAGCATAACAGTGCAAACCAAGAAGAATAGTGCAAATCGAGCAGAACAGTGCAAACTGAGCAGAACAGTGCAAACTGAGCAGAACAGTGCAAACCAAGCAGAATAGTGCAAACCGAGCAGAACAGTGCAAACCGAGTAGAACAGTGCAAACTGAGTAGAACAGTGCAAACCGAGCAGAACTGTGCAAACCGAGTAGAACAGTGCAAATCAAGCAGAATAGTACAAACCGAGTAGAATAGTGCAAACTGAGCAGAACAGTGCAAACCAAGCAGAACAGTGCAAACTGAGCAGGACAGTGTAAACTGAGTAACATTATGTCTACCAAGTCACCAGTATTTACCGAGTTCAAAGCCTACCGAGTGGTTAGTATGAACCGTGCCTTCACTTCTACCGAGTGCATGATGATGCTGAGTAATGCAGTGGACGCCGAGTATCAGAAAGTCACCGAGTTAGTTTGCAGGAACCGTGTAACCATACTTGGGCTGACTTAGTGGCACTTATGTTTATTTGTCAAGCTGACTTTGTAATTGTAATTAATTGTTTAGACTTGTATATAAACAATGTTGTAAAGATGTCAAGATGTAGTAATTATGAGTATGTATGTGAATAAAAAGAAAAGGCAGAGATAAGCGAATTATATAGGGCTACAACAGTATAGGGAACAACAAAGACAAATTCATCACAGAAGGTGATCAGTACATTCAGCGAATCTCAATTAGCAATCCAGTTGCAAAGCAAGAGATCTACTATTTCATTCTAACAGGTGAATCAGTACTAAAATCCTTTAACCAGGTAGACTTAACAGTTTGTTGTAAAATCTCTTTATCGAGTGCATACTTCATTGTATGTTTGTAAATCCTTTAACAAGGTGGATTTAGCAATCTTTATTGCTCCTAATAGGGCAGATCATCAGAAGTGATCAAATTGTAAGCCTTAACCGGCCAACTTTATTCTGCAGTACTAAAGCTTTGTGGGTTTCATCCCCACCCCAGTTTTACTTTCTTTTTGGAAGGTTTCTAGGTAACCAAATCTATGTGTCATTGTTGTGAATGCTTCTAAGTTTCATACTTTCTATATGCATAAGGAAAAAGTAAACTATATGCTAATACATCTGTAATTGTAAGAAAATTTGAAGTTACTGATTCACCCCTCCCCTCTCAGTAACTCGGTTAATCCCTGAATATTTCCAACAATACACCTCATGGAAGATGTTAGGCTATGGATTCAACTGAGGTCCCTGTTATTGGTACTATAAGGGCTTTCCCTTATAGGTTAGCAACTTTTCCTGATAAGTTGTTGACAATGAGTGTCCTAGTGGTTGATATCCCACCTCACTATAGGATGTTACTATCTAGAAAGTGGAGTGCTTCAATGGGAGGCAGTATCTGGTGTGATTTGTCCTTTGAAACTTTTAGTATTGATGGTGAGAATGTGAAAGTATCCAGAGAAAGTAGAACCCCACACATGATAGAGCTAAATAATATGGATGAGCTGAATTGTTATGTGGATGTTGACATGGAAAATTTTAGAGTGGAAAAGGCCATTTCACAAAGGGAGGATTCAAATCCTTTGACCCAAGAACTGAGGGAACAACAAGATGGATTGTGGCAGATGTATTTTGATGGAGCATGCTCAAAGGAAGGCTTAGGAGCTGGAGTTCTATTCATATCTCCATCAGGTACCACCTTTAAGTATTCATTTTCATTGACTTTCCAATGCACAAATAATGCTATTGAATATGAGGCACTATCATTAGGATTGAATATTGCTATCAAACATGGGATTAAATTTTTGAAGGTTTTTGGTGATTCTAAGCTTGTGGTGGCACAAGTTTGATCTAAATATGCTATTAAAAATGATAGATTGAAATTGTATAAGCATGTAATCTAGGACCAGATTGAAATGTTTGATGCTTTTAATATATGTTGGGTAGAAAGATCCAAGAACATAATGGCTGATATTTTGGCCAATGTTGCTTTGAAAAGAGATGATTCAACTTTGAATGGAGTTTCAATAATTGAAATAAAAAGTAGGCCAGTTGTGTCAGACAACATTTACAATTGGAAAGTTTTTGAGGATGATCATGACATTTTGAAATTTATTCAGTGCCTTGACATATATGAAGATCAACTTATAGATTGCAATACATTGGTTGAGGAAGTTGATGGTAAGGACATGGTCATGGGAAATGAGGTAATCCAATTGAATTCAAATAGTATCCCTAAGGGCCTAACTAAGTTAAAAGCACTATATAATAGCCAAAATGATCATTTGTCAAAAATAAGTAATGGTAAGATAGAAGATTCAGAAGAAATAAATTTGGGATCACATAATGCACCTCAATTGGTGTATATTGGAAAGGGGTTGGCTCCTCCATTGAGATATAATTTGATAAAATTGTTAAGAAGGTATAAGCATGTTTTTGCATGGTCATATGATGACCTAAAAGCTTATAGAGAGGATCTATTCCAACATGAAATCCCATTGATGGATGAGGTCAAACCTTTTAGGCAAAAATAGAGGCCCATCAACCCATTGTTAGCTCCTAAGATGAAGCAGGAACTAGTCAAGTTGAGTGATACGGGAATAATCCAACCTATAAGGCATTCAACTTGGGTATCTAACTTAGTCCCAGTCAGAAAGAAGAATGGGGATATCAGATTGTGTGTAGACTTTAGAAATTTGAATGTTGCATCATTGCAAGATAACTATTCACTGCCCAACATGGAGGCAATGTTGCACAAAGTCACTGGATGTGAATTATTGTCTATGATGGATGGTTTTTCTGGATACAACCAGGTGTTAGTAAAAGAATCTGAGTAGTTCAAAACAACATTCACTACACCTTGGGGAACCTATGTTTATGTCAGAATGTCATTTGGTCTCAAAAATGCTGGAGCAAATTTTCAAAGAGTCATGGATGTTGCTTTTAAGGAGTATATTGACTTATTCATGGTTATCTACGAAGATGACCTAATTGCCTACTCAAAAGTGTCTATTGACCATTGCTCACACTTAGAAAAGATTTTTGTCAAAGCTCTGGAGTATGGTGTGTCCTTAAATCCAAAGAAGTGCAATTTTGTAGTCAAGGAAGGAAAGTTGTTGGGACACATTGTATCAAAGGAAGGAATAAGAATTGACCAAGAGAGGGTTGAGGAAATTAAGAGAGTTATAGCACCAAAAAATATCAAGGGAGTGTAGTCCTTTTTGGGAAAGATCAACTTTGTCAGAAGATTCATTGCCAATTTTCCTAAAATTGTTAAGCCCATAGTGAAACTGCTCATGTGAAGTTTCAATGGACTGCTGAAGCTCAAGGTGCATTTGATAAAATTAAAGAAGTAGTTCAACAGACACTTGTGCTTAGGTCCCCTGATTATAATAAGCCATTTTCTCTCTTTTCCTTTGCATCATTTCACATAATTGCTGTTGTACTACTGTAGAAGGATAATGAAGGTTTTGACCATCCAATTGCATTCTTTAGTAAGTATTTACAAGCTGTAGAGTTAAATTATGAGATGATGGAGAAATAGGCATATGCCCTAGTAAAAGGAGTGAAATCTTTTAGACCTTATCTAGTTTGTGCTAAGGTCATTGCATATGTCCCTCATGCTACAGTTAAGGATGTCCTCACTCAATCTGAAGTTACTGGTAAAAGGTGTAAGTGGATTTCCAGGATTCCAGAGTTCAATTTAGAAATCCATATTACCAAGCTTGTGAGAGGACAAGGCCTAGAAAAATTGATGATTGAAGAGAACATGGATCTAGTTCAGGTTAATAATGAGGGAATCCCTGATAAGACAATAACAAGTATTGAGGTTGCAACCAGAATATGCTGATTGTAATACCTCAAAAATGGGCTATAAGTTCATTAATCTCCTACATCTTCAAATCGAACAAAATCGACATAGAAGTCCTAATCTAAGGCACATCTAAACATCATCGAATCATAATTGATTATCTTAAATTCTGCATCGGGAAATATTCCTAGTAATATTCCTAATCATCATAATTATCTTTAATTTTATAATTATTTGGCAATAAATCACATTTATCCTAAAGTTTGATTAATTGAATATTTTCATATTTAATTAATTAGATTTAAGATCTTGCCACTTAATTATGTAATTAAATTTAATTCTATCTATTATTAATTGTATTATTTAATTTTGACAATAAATCTAATATCATATGAATAATTGATTAAATTCTTATTTAATTAATTAAAGCATGTTGTCATTATTTAATAATATAATTTTTAATAAAAGTTTGATTAAATAATTGGTTAACTCATAAATCAATTGTTTTATTTTTAAAAGAAGTTAAGTTGGAAATAAATCACTTTATTATTAAATTAATTCATAAATAAAACATGCACAATAATAAAAGTAGACAAATATCAATTATCAATTAAAGCTAAACTCTATTTTGAGTTAAAACTTAGCTTTTACATGTTTTTGTGAGTTAATTATCCTTTATTTAAAAATAACTCAAAAATCAACCTGAGTTATTTGAGTGATTTATGGCTTTTTTTCTCATGCACCTCCAAAGCCTTGGATTTGTATAAAAACAAGGCTCAGCTCTTCATAATTCATCTCTCAAATTTGCATCCACAGAATCTCATAATTGTGCAAACTTATGCTGGAGAATTGCAATTGGAAGGATCAAAGCTTATTGCGAATCAACATTGTTGTGAGATCAATTTAAAATTCATAGCTTTCATATTATTGTTAGAATCTTCATTCTCATATCATATCATTTCTAAATTAGCATTGCATATCATTTAGCATAGATTCATATCATTGTTAGACCAATTTTCATATTAGCATAGATTTCATATCAGTTTTTCAATATTATTGCATAGAAAATATCAAAAAAATAGATTAATTGCATTCATATTTCATATCTAGATCAATTGCATTCAAATCCTTCATTTAGGTGTCGTCTAACTCACTGATCTCGATAACAATCTGAGAACATTAATCTCGCACCTACTATAAGGCAGTAAATTGCTTGGTTAAATTAGATTTCAATTTTGCACGATTTTGATTTTTGCTAACCTCTAATGTTTTACTAAAGTGTTGTGTCTACAAATCAGGTACAATTTTCACACACACATTTTTGGTGCCCACCGTGGGGCAACCCACCTTTGCATGCTAGTTTTGATTTTTTTTGGGAGCTAAAACCCTAAAGTTTCAAAGATTTAATTTTATCTCTCAAACAGCTTAGATTTTTGCTCTAAATTTTTTTTTTCAGGTTGGACACATATCAGGAAAGCTACAATAACAAATTTAGAATTTTTTGAGATCTTTTAAATTTTTAATAATTTTTTCTTAAAATTATAGAAAAAATTAATATCTGATGCAAATCATCATATTTTTTAGAAATTTTTATATTTTTGGAAAGCTATTTAAATTCTATAGGAGATCCATTTTTTGTATTTTAAATTTGGACATGATATAATAGCTCAAATAGTCAATTTACAAAAACTAGTCTATTTTGATAAAATAGGTCTCTAGGGCACAAATGAAGAGATTTTTCTAAAATTTTTCCATTTTTGGAAAGCTCTCTATTTTTAAGTAGGGGTATTTATTTTGAATTTCTATTTTTGTGGCCAAAATCATATCAAAAAAATTAAATCTTGTTTACTAGGTCAAATGCAGCAAATAAAAAATAAAGTTTTGTGATGGGTATGCACTTATTTTTTTTTTACATGGTTCAATGAATGATATGAGTTGTCATTTGGGTTAATTTCTGGTTATTATTATTGATAATAATTGATTTTTAGAGCTAACCCTATGGTTTTCATAATTTGAATATATTTTGCATATCTTGTTTGCTTGTTTGCTTGTTGGAGAGTTCGTCACTTGCTTGCATGGAAAAGCTCAACAAGAATTGCTAAAAATCAAGTAAAATCTACTAAGTGCATTGCAAGCATCCTAGGTATTCTCCTTCATCTAATAATATTTCAATTTGGGACTTAAAATAAATCTCTTATGTGTCAAGCTTGTGTGCATCTTTTCATGCTTTTGATCTATTTCTACACACTTGCATAATTGATACTAGGTTGTGACCCCTTAAGGATTCATTAAGTAGTCTTAGAATACTTGTGATTGATCTTGATTTCTATCTTGGGTTATTGGACTTGCTAATCCACCGGCCCCTCATTTCTACCCCGTGGTTGCAATCTCAGCACCATAAAGGGGAGGGGTCAACAGGACAGAAGCGTTAAGTGTTCCACTTGGAAACCATTTTGTGCTTTTAGGAACTCACTTGTTTTCTAAGTTGGGGACTCATTTTTAGCTTGTGTGAGGTGTTAAGTGTTCCACCTTATGGACTCATCTCATATTCACTTTAAGCGTTAAGTGTTCTTCTTTCTACTTTTTGGGTACTTTTGGTAGATTTTCTTTCAGGAATATATCTATGCTCACATAGTAATTAGGCCCTATGAACACTATTCATGATTCTTGAGAGATTGGATTCCTAGTGAAATCTTTCTTGATGATAGAATCCTTGTAGGTAGGGAGGATACTTAGTGTGTTTCACATTCAACTTGGTTAGGGTGTCTTCTCTTATTGAGCGATACATTCTCTCCCAAGAGAGGTTGATAGATCACATGGGGTTGATATCACAAGCTTTGGTGAATCAAAATTGGTTAGTGCACCTTCTCTTATTGATTGATACATTCTCTCTTCGGAGAGGTTGATAGATCATGTGGAGTTGGCATCATAGACCTTGGTGAAGCAAAACTTTATCTTAGCGTGTCAGATTAATCTGCTTGCTTTGTTTGGGTTAAAAGTGAAAAGGTGTCAAAAACCTTGGATCTGGAGCCAAGTCCCCTTGTGGTATACTATTGTGAGTCATCTTTAGAGAGGGTTAACCATAGCAGACAATCCCTTTATAGGGAAAACTGTGTTGATGGAACCTCAAGCGGTCATAGCCATTTTCGCCATGGTAGTGACAGCCGCTATATAAATATCTTTGTGGAAGAAATCTCCATGGGTATGGTTCATTGTTGGGTTGTCAGATCTCCCTAGCAGCTCCTGAAGATTAAGTTTACAGACTGTGTCAAAACCCTAGTGCACCGGGATTGGAGTTCACCCCTTTTGATCATAAAAGTTGTAGAGTCAAACCATTACTAAAAAACCTAGTGTGGCCAAATTTTTATTTTCTAGGGTATATGTGCATCATTGCAAAACATTTTTGGAACATACACAATTAGCACTTCTGAGGATTAGAATGAATAAGTCACTTGATTTTTCATGCGCAAGGTTTCTTTTGCCCTTGTTCATTATTTTCAGACATGCTTGAAATCACTTGCTTGCTATTTTGCGTGCTTGTTTATCTATTTGGTTATTGAAAATGGACAAATCTGTTACAATCTTCAAATTTGGACATTGATATTTGCAAACAATTCAAATTTGAAAACTCAAAATTTGCAAAATCTGAAGTCAAATTCTTTTCTAGAGTCAAAAATCATTTCAGGAAGTCAAAAAGTCATACGAGTTTCCATCAAGTATCGTTTCATTGCATACCCACTGTCGTATGAGATTTTCAATTGTCATTTCATTGCTACCCAACTGTCGTATGAGTTTTTCAACTATTGTTTCATTGCTACCCAACTATTGTACGAGTTTTGCAACTATCATTTCATAGCATACCCACTGTCGTATGAGTTTGCAGAGTGTCATTTGGAAAATTTTTGAAGAGTTGTCAGAAAATTGTCAGAATTGCTAGATACTTAGCTTCTTCAGCCTATTTCTAGAATCTATCATACAAATCACTGTGTCAAGAACAGATCAGTAGCTATTGAGAATTAGTACACATGTCTCAAAGAATCAGTACACAAGAGGAAGAAGCTCTAATCACCACTATGATGAAGCAGCTGCAAGCTATGCAAGTTGAACTTAACAATCTTAAGAAAGAAAAAGAACCTAAAGAGTTCTCCATGGAAGCTCTATGCCCTTTTCCATTTGATAAAGACTTGTACATGTCACCATACCCCCGGATAGAATTTGAGCAATGTGATAACCCTTATGATACCTCTTCCATGGAGAGTGACACATCCAGCTTTGAAGACTATGATGACTATGACGACAGACAATGTAATGATACCTATGACACCTTTGTTCCTAAGAATCCTCCTCATCGTTTGTTCCTACTTACTACAAATGGGCCATCACATTGGATAGATTGTGATGGTGATCCATATGATTCTAATTTTGAAAGAGACTTTGATGGCTTTTGTGGACAATACCTTGATTATAATCCATCTACTACTGCTGAGGACTATAAAATGCATCATGCTAGCTTGAAACATCAATACTATAAGGATCTCTCCTCTAAGAACTCTCAGGCTGAAAATAAACATTACACTCTCAAGCAAGATCATGTTAATGCTGAACCTTTGTCTTGTGATGGTTCCCTTCCATCCCCTACTTCCTCCCATACCCATACATTTCCTAAAGCTTCTGAGTCTTTCAAATCTTTCATAGAACCTTCATCCGACACAAGCCCTGATACTTTTCATGTGGTTCCCTATAGTTATCCTCCAGGGCTACCTCTTAAAGAAACTCAAGCTAACCTTCACTTGGCTGCAAATACTTCCAATAATGATAAACCTAGCGAGCCTAAGCCTTTATGCACTATAATGCCTACATCAGCTAGTCCTTCACCATCTCTTCCAAAGTCATCCATACAATCCCAACATGCTTCCTTGTCCTTAGAAGTGGCTCCATGTCAAGAGGACTCTAAAAATGATAAAAAAAAGAACATAAAGAAAGATCAAGATCAAGAACCCTCCATGTCATCCACTCCTTTTCCTGATGTCTCTTATCCACTTTAGGGTTCTTTTGATCCTGCACACCCTTTTTCATGCATTCCACTATGTCTTAAGTCTTCTCCTAAGCAAGATCAAGCTACTACTTACACTATTGAGCTTATTGACAATCAAAATGACCTTACTACACTTGCGCTTTCCAAAGATGATACTTCCATTAAGGTTGGTAAAAATGGTGTTGTTACTTCCAATGTTAAGCCTATTGAAAATCAAGAGAAAAATTATGCACTTATGCTATCCAAAGATCCTTGTCAAGATCAAAGTCTTCCATCTTCTTATTCTACCACTCCATGTTCTCTTCCACTTTCTACTCTTCCTAAGTATTTGCAAGCTTTGAACAATCCTATCAAAGAAGGTGCTCATATTCAAGATATCCATGATTCTATTGAAAATCCTAATGTTCACTCTAAAGATGCTGATGTCCTTCATTGTCATATAGATGATGATGAGCTTATTGATTATCCTTTTGTGTCTTCCACTTCCATCCCTTGACCTCTTCCACCATTACAAAAGGCTTCACATCTTCCTTCCATCTTGGATCCTTATGTTCCTTCACTTTCCCCTCCTAACTCTCTTTACTCGCCATCCATCTTGGGTCCTTACATCCCTCCATCTCCCATCTTTCCTCAAGATCAACATAGATACATACCCTTGAATCCTTTTCATCCACCCACCCATTTAAACTAGTCATATCCTCCTTCTTCTTCCACAAGTCCCAAGTCTTTTGGAAGTAACTTGAATGTTCAATACAAGAAAAAGAAGCAATACAAGAATCCATAAAAAAAGAAGATCACCATGTCTCCTCTAATAGACATGGAAGCATAAATTCAAAAGAGATATCTAAGAAAAAAACTACAAGACAAGTATGGGTTCCAAAATCCATCATTGAAGATATTCTCTCTAGATCATCAAAAGGAAATAAAAAACCTACGGCTATATGGATTCCAAAGTCTCTCTTGAAAAAGTCTGGTGTTGAGCAAAAAGTGAAGTTGACATTCAAGCTTCCAAAGGCTTCCACTTCATCTCCCTCCAAAAATATTCTTCCATTCCATCCACCTAAACCGCAACCTCTGCTATCTATTCACCATATTCCTTCACGTACTCCTTCATTCACATTTCCTCCATCCTCTCACAACCCTTCAAGGTGTGTGTTGATGTTGATCTTGCCTTCCTTTCCATCCACCCTTTTGCAATCCTTCCATTCATTATCCTTCTACCTTCTATCCTTTTTCCTCATTTGCCTATTCCTCCTATCTTCCAACCTCACTCGGTTTACATAAAACCTTATCCTCCATTTTTCTCTTCCATCTCCCTTTCCCTATCAGCATCTTTGAGCATATAATTTGAATCCTTGGTATATCATGGTTTATCCTTTCAAGGAGCATTATCTAAAAAGCTTGCCTTCTTCCAAAAAAAGAAAGAAATAAAATAAAATTGAAAACGTGCCTTGGTGAAAATCTGGAAACAGGCACCTTGGTAGCAAAAGTAAAGAGAAATAAATTCATCCTATGGTGAAAACTACTCCTTTGTGGCACCTTGGATAAGTACCATGATGAAAACCTGGCAATCAGGCATCATGCGTAGTTCTTCTACATATTTCATCCATTTCATCTTCTCTCTTTGATCTTGACAATGTTGATCTATACACGAACATTTGGCTATCTTGTGAGCTATCTTACAATGATCTTGCTTTCATTCCTTCCATGTTTAGCCTTCATATCCATCTTCCTCCATTCATTTTCACCTATTGCTATCCTTTTCCCCTTTGGTCTTGATCTAATAAAAGAAAGAATGAGTAAAACAAAGTGCTATGAAGCCTCTTGACATGTCTACTCCTTTGGATTGCATGCTATCCTGCTTTGACATTACACTTTTGTGACTTATCCTATGCTGGCCCTTCATTGCTTGTCCAAATGTGCTTTACATGAAAATTTTTCCCCAGCTTGGGTATTCTTGAAGAGTTTTCCCTTGAGGATTTCTTCCCTTCATTCTCCTTCATTCTCTTGTCTTCCATCTCTTCCACAAGCCTGCCAATCCCTCTTGTTCTCCACCTTGCTAGACATTGGGACCACATGATATGATATTGCTTGGGAGTTTGCAATGGAAAAAGATGCTATCAAGTATACCAAGTATCAAAACCAATATTAGAACAAATATCAGAACCAGTATCAGAATCAGTATCAGAACTAGTATCAGAACAAGTATCAGAACCAGTATCAGAACAAGTATTAGAACACCTACTGGGGCTACACCTTTTGCTTTTATTTATGGGTCTGAAGTGGTACTACCTATTGAGGTCGAAATCTCATCACTCAGAATTAGAATGCATGGTCTAGTAACTGATGATGACTACAGAGTGTCTAGGTTACAAGAACTGGAACTACTAGATGAGCGTAGATAAGCAACGTATGATTATCTCAGAGTATATCAGAAGAGAATGTCTAGAGGCTACAACAAGAAAGTCAGACACAGAGAATTTCAGGTTGGTGATCTAGTCTTGAGAGAAAATCTTAAAAATCAATCCCATCCAGAACGCAAGGGGAAGTTTGAACCCAACTGGCTGGGTCCCTTTGTAATCACTACTACTTTTGGCTCTGGTGCCTATCAACTCTCAACAACTGAAGGAGAACAGCTCCGAGAACCAATCAACATTCTCCATCTGAAGAAATTTTATGCCTAAGGCATTTAGTCTATGGTTAAATATCCTGAAAAAATTCTAAAAATTAGAAAAAGTCTTGAAAAAAATAAACATCTTGGTGAAAACCTAGCAATAGGCGCCTTCATGATTCACAAAAAAATAAAAAAATATCAAAAATTTAAAACAATTTGAAAAAAAAAAAAAAAAATTTGAAAAAATGAAAAATACAAAAAAATGAAAAAAAAAAAAAGTGCCTTGGTGAAAATAGAATCTCTGCCAAGATGGTGAAAACCCGGCAAACAGGTGCCACTTGTTCCAAATGCTCCATCTATCAGTGCAATCTTGGTCTTTCCTAGCTTTCAATCTTGCTTTAGTTTGTACATATCTCCCGGTTTGTTTCAACATTTCTAGTTTTCAGTAAGTCGGTTTGTACACCAATCAGCTCAAGCATCTGTATCTTATGTCTCCCATGTATCTTAGACGTATCATATCTAGTCAGAGTCCTTTGAAGCTTCATGTGAGTTAGTCAGTCAGTCTTGTCTCCAGAAAGGATTTTGCATCTACAACAACACAATCAAACATCAAACTAAAAACAATCTATGCTTTTTTTTTTTACATGCTTTTATCTCCTTCTATGCTTACTGATTTGCATTGAGATTTTTACATATTGTGTCCCTTCGAGCTCTTTGATGATGTCCTTTATAGGATTTAGAGAGTGATGACTAGGCGCATAATCTTTTCTTTGTCCTCTGCTTGTATGTGAAAATCTAACAACTTTGGAAATTCTGGATTGAAATGGTGTCCGACTGTAAGAGCCTCTATCTTGAATTGGATGGCCATGCGTACCTCGACCATTAATACCCAAATGATTCAAAGAAGTATTGATCTAACTATTATCTTTTTGAGTGAGCTCTTTCTCCTACTGTGGAACGCGATCTTACCTAAGGATTTGAATGATAAAGGGTCACTATGGGTAATTCACATTGGATTTAGAATGATCTTTTGACTGTTTGATGTGTTTGCAATGCAAGGAGTATTCCGGTCATCATGACATTTATGTTTTGATGCTTATACAAATTGCTATATCAAAATGGACATGATATCCAGGTCATCATGGCGTTTATGCCTTGGTACTTATATCTAATCTGACATTCCAAAAATAAAATCAATATTCATATGTCCATGGTTGTTTGACCAGTGGGGGTTGTATTGATTCTTGCACATACAAATCAATATTCATATGTCTATGGTTTTTTTTAGCTAGTGGGCATTGTATTGATTTATCTGGTTACATAAAAGTTCAATGATGATAACAAATCGACATATGATCAGTGACTAAGTCCTAGGTCTTAGGTTGCATTTCATTTTGCATGTCTCTTTGCATTTTGCATGTTGCATGATCTCACAATGGATAAATGAACTTCAATGCTTAAAAAATTCTCCACTTGCATCTTCAAATCTAACAAGAGTTGAATCTCACACGAAGGTTCCTCCAATGAAACAGCAAGTAGAATCCTTTTTTGGAATCAAAATTCAAATTTGAGATCATTCATATTATTAATTGCTTGCATATTCAACCTTCTATCATCACTGAAATCCAGTATTCAACTTAACTGATTATCTAATATCAAACTATCAAAATTTCAACTCGGACAACTATGGTCAACTCATAGTTTCACCTAGTCAAACTTGGTCTTTTTGACCTCCAAACGATGCAGAATGCATTCTCGAACATGTTTAACCACTTCTCAAATCAATTAGCATGATTTTGAACTATCAAGGCTGACTTTTTCTTGTCAGATTTCAATTTTAATCCTGAAGGGGGCATGGTATTGCATATCATTCAAAGTCTGTAATCAAATTTGAAATCATATCTTTTTTTCTATCAATATCTTTCATCAGTGATCAAGACAAACAATCACGTCTAGTTACTAATTCATCAAAAGTCCTCATCACTCGGGGAAAATCTATCATCACTTGGGGCATATCAGATTCATCAAGATCCATATCAATCTGGTATTCTCCTAATCTTGTAAACTGTATCAATTTTTGCAACCCTCAAATCATAGTGTTCTTTCCTTGGTTCTTCGGCAACTAAAGGATTTGGATGTGATACCTGCTAGTTCTGCTAAGACAATCGAGTCTAGAACGGGTCACTCACTTCTTTGCAATCCTAAGGTTTGGAATCAGGTGTTTTGACACTTTTTTGCAATCTGCAGTTCATCACTGCTATAGTGAAGATTATCTTTGGTCATTCAGGACCTATTATCTCCATATCAAATCAATAGCAATCAGCTTCTGTCTCATATCCATGATCAATTTTGAATCAGTTTCATATCTCTATCAAACATAGACTTTCTTTGAACCACTGCGCTTCGCTTAACAATTCAAAGAGGGGCAAAATGTAATACCCCAAAAATGGGCTATAAGTTCATTAATATCCTACATCTTCAAATCGAATGAAATTGACATAGAAGCCCTAATCTAAGGCACATCTAAACATCATGGAATCATAATTGATTATCTTAAATTCTGCATCGGGGAATATTCCTAGTAATATTCCTAATCATCATAATTATCTTTAATTTTATAATTATTTGGCAATAAATCACATTTATCCTAAAGTTTGATTAATTGAATATTTTCATATTTAATTAATTAGATTTAATATCTTGCCACTTAATTATGTAATTAAATTTAATTCTATCTATTATTAATTGTATTATTTAATTTTGACAATAAATCTAATATCATATGAATAATTGATTAAATTCTTATTTAATTAATTAAAGCATGTTGTCATTATTTAATAATATAATTTTTAATAAAAATTTGATTAAATAATTGATTAACCCATAAATCAATTGTTTTATTTTTAAAAGAAGTTAAGTTGGAAATAAATCACTTTATTATTAAATTAATTCATAAATAAAACATGCACAATCATAAAAGCAGACAACTATCAATTATCAATTAAAGCTAAACTCTATTTTGAGTTAAAATTTAGCTTTTGCATGTTTTTGTGAGTTAATTATCCTTTATTTAAAAATAACTCAAAAATCAACCTGAGTTATTTGAGTGATTTATGGCTTTTTTTCTCATGCACCTCCAAAGCCCTGGATTTGTATAAAAACAAGGCTCAACTCTTCATAATTCATCTCTCAAATTTGCATCCACAGAATCTCATAATTGTGCAAACTTATGCTGGAGAATTGCAATTGGAAGGATCAAAGCTTATTGCGAATCAACATTGTTGTGAGATCAATTTAAAATTCATAGCTTTCATATTATTGTTAGAATCTTCATTCTCATATCATATCATTTCTAGATTAGCATTGCATATCATTTAGCATAGATTCATATCATTGTTAGACCAATTTTCATATTAGCATAGATTTCATATCAGTTTTTCAATATTATTGCATAGAAAATATCAAAAAAATAGATTAATTAAATTCATATTTCATATCTAGATCAATTGCATTCAAATGCTTCATTTAGGTGTCATCTAGGTCACTGATCTCGATAACAATCTGAGAACATTAATCTCGCACCTACTAGAAGGCAGTAAATCACTTGGTTAAATTAGATTTCAATTTTGCACGATTTTGATTTTTGCTAACCTCTAATATTTTACTGAAGTGTTGTGTCTACAGATCAGGTATAATTTTCACACACACACTGATATTGTCTATTTCATCAAAAATGCTAAATGTCCAGGATATATGATAGACAACCAGAAGAGGTCCCTAAAATTGAGAGCTCATAAATATGCATTGATACAAGGAGACTTGTATTGTGAGAAAAGAGATGGAATTTTTCTCTTTTGCCTTGATAGATATCAAGCAGAGAAGGTTTTGAGTGAGATGCATGCTGGTGTTTGTGGAGGTCATTATTCAGCAAGGACTACCACCCATAAGATCTTGAGGGCTGGTTATTTTTGGCCTACACTATTTAAAGACTCATTTCAATTTGTGAAGAAGTGTGAAGCCTGTCAGAAATTTGCTTCCAAATTAAAATATTCAGGAGCACTATTGTTGAACCCAATAATTGCTGAGGCACCATTTTCTATGTGGGGATTGGATTTTATAGGGGAATTTTATAAGAAATCTAGTGGAGGACATAGTTGGCTACTTGTTGCAACTGACTATTTCACAAAATGGATAGAGGCCATTCCCACAAAGAATGCAACTAGTAAAGTGGTGATTGATTTTTTGCTTGACAATATTTTGACCAGATTTGGTGTTCCCATAACATTGATCACAGATAATGCTATGTGCTTTAGATCAGATGAATTCAAAGAGTTTTGTAAAGAAAATGGGATCATGACATCTTATTCATCTCCTTATCATCCTCAAGAAAATGGACAAGCTGAGTCTAGCAACAAAAGTATCCTGACAATCTTGAAGAAAACACTTGAGAAAAATAAGAGAGCCTGACATTCAAAGTTGAAATTGGCCTTATGGGCAGATAGGATCACAATAAAGAGAGCCACTAGAAAGTCCCCTTTTGAGCTTGTATATGGCTTACAGTCAAGATTGCCTGTAAATAATTTACTTCCTATTTATAAGTTTATTCAGGATGAAGAATTGGATGAATTAGAACCAATTCAAGATAGGATCATGCAATTGACTAAGCTAGATGAAATGAGAAGGGAAAGTCAAAAAAGCAACATCAGACTGCAATAGAAAATGAAGCACCTGTTTGACAAGAGGGCTACTACCAAAAAATTCACAACAAATGATTTAGTACTTCAATGTAATGTGAGAGCATAAGACAAAGGGAAGCATAAAAAATTTGATTCCTTATGGCTTGGTCCCTTTGTGATTCATGAAAGTTTTGGAAAAAACTCTTACTTGTTGAAAAGTATGGATGATGAAGTTTTTGAGTTTCCAGTGCATGGGCAATTCTTAAAGCCTTTCTTCAGCTAAATCTTTCTATATGCATATGTAAATATCTTGTAAATATTGTATAGGTGTGTTTCCTTTAGTTTGTGTGTTTCCTTTCCAGTTTTAGGTCAGTGCATTTTTTGGTCTACATCCCAGAGATCCATGGTTCTTGTTTAAAATCATGTTTTAACATCCTCAGATAGAGCCATTGTTGGTTAGAATTCTCATTTTATTTTTTTTGACCTAAATTATGGATGATCTTGAAAAAATTGTAGTCTTTAGGGTTTGCTAGGTCTAATTGCCTTTGAAAATTAAAAAAAACCCTAGCTTTGGTCATTAGCGTTCTAATCTCCTGTTACTTTATCGGATGACTTAAATCTCAAAATTAGCATGTGTGCTTCTATTTTCCTCTTAGTCATTGAGTCTCCTTAACATTTAGGAATATTCCTATTTTTCTAGCGAATGCTCGAAAGCCTTTGTCGCCCATTCTCGTGAGTCTCTTGGAATATTCCTTGTCTTCTTACGACTTAGCATTTCACCTTTAGTCTCTAGATTTCACAATGATAATCTTGAGATCTAGCGACTGCTGTATTTGATTTATCACTAAGAGACTATAGTTGTGAAATCTTCAAATTGGTTTTTCCTATGGTTGAGAGATCTCATAATGATTTATTTAAGTGACCTTTCATTCAACGATCATGAGTTTTCTCTTTGGTCACTAAATCTCGAGATGGAACAATGGTCTTCCTTGGTGGTTGTCTCCGAATCTTGTAATAATATGATGATTTATCTTTTCATTTAGTGATTGTGAGTTCTATTGGTCACGTGATCTCCTGATGTTGATGACTATCTCTCTGGCAGTTAGTTATTCTGCAATGCAGTTGTCGCCAGATCTCTGAATACAATGGTTAAGTGAGAAAGGTTTGATAGATTTAATGAGAATAATTGATGGTTTTCGATCGTGTGGATGACACTTGATCTCTATTTTTAACTTAGAGTTAAGAAATGTTCTCACGACTTGGAGAATGCCTCAGTCATGTGTTCTCAGGATTAAACCCTAGTTAAGTAAAAGATCGTGAGATTTCGTGAGAAGTCTTTGTCGCCTAGTCTCTAGATTTTCTCAAGGTCAAGTGAGGGTTAACGAAGTGGTTAGGACCTGGTGTTTATGATTGTATTCAGTGATATAGTGACTATGTGGTCATGTGATCTTAGGTTCTTGACAGTTAAGTGATAAGCTTTTAGCGATTCAGTGACATGATTTTCTCAAGGTCGCAGGATCAGGCGGTTAGTTATGAAACCTTCTCATGACTTAATATGGACTACTAGATGAATTGAGGGATGAGGTTGATGGTGGTCATGTGATCTTAAGAAAGAAGTCAAACAATCAAAGCTTTGAGAGATTATGAGATTTTTGGTTTGTCGCTAGATCTCCAGGTCGGGTGATCGCTAAAAGTTTTCAAAGACAAATATATTGCCGCGACTATAGTTTTTGACTATAGTCACCAGTTCTCAAAATAGGATAAATCATGTATCACTTTCTTCAGTCACTAGATATCCAAATGGTCGGGTCGCTTGATCTCAAAATGAAATTTGAAAAGTCAAAAGTATTCCACGACTATGAGATTTCCTCTTAGTCTCCAGATCTCGAAACACCTTTCTAAAGCGCCAAATTTGTAAAATGACTGTGTCTTTTTCTTCAGTCGCTAGATCACGGAATGTTCAAATTATATTTTTTTGAAGCTATGACTAGTAAATTGAAACCCTGTGTGTGCTGAAGTAATGGTAGAAGTGACCTTTTGTTGGTTGGAATGATAGATGAGGAGGTGGCAGTTGAATTGAAAAAGATCAATGATGAAAAGAATGAAGTAGTATTGCAAGCCCTACTGAGTGTGTTGCAGCACAGATTGAACACAATCAAGGATAAATTTGACCTAGTTTATAATGCTTATGGAAAATTTCAAGAATTGCAAAAGGAGGTCAACAGTTATGTGCAAATTTTGAGTGAGTTTTATATAGTGTGGTCTGTCAGAGCACCACTTTTTGAGAGATTGATATTTGCTCAATCTATGGGGAGTGGCATACCAGAGATAGTTGTAGGAGTTGGTGAGGAGATTGATAGAATTAAAGCCATTTTACTCTTTTCAAGGGTAAATCAAATTTGATTGAGGCTAAGATAGCCATGCTCAAAGTTGGGAGTTCCCTTTGATCTTCAACTTGTAGGTTTATACTTTGATGGATAACTTTGATATAACTTTGACTCTATCAAAACTCCAGCATCTACAAGGAAGAGGGCCAATTAACAAGGATCAAGAGAGATCCTCCTACAATTTGAGCCTTATTGCTCAGGTAGGTGTACCCTTGATTCACTTCTTGAAAGGAATCACTAAATGATATACAACTATATACTCTTTACTAACTACTTTAAGATTTTATCATTTGAATGTTTGTGTGTGTGGTTGATGATAATGAAATGCCTCTAGAGGATGGACTAGTGCCTTAACCTAGGGCAAAGAGTCATCCAATTACATACATCAGTTGAATACCTTAATTCAAACACAATTGAATCTAAGATAAGTGCTTTGCCTATTACCCCTCTCCCTTAGACACAAGGACATCAGATTCCTACTTGGTTGCAAACTCACTGAACCCACCTAAAAGACTTTAATCCTAACTTTGTTAGGAACTCAAAGATGAATTTATAATACTCTTTGTTTACCATATGCTAATACACTTTGTGACATTAACATATATGAGCTTAGAATCGAAACAAGAAGACATGCACAAATGCAAGATTGGAACTCAATAACATCCTTATTAACATATTCAGGATCAATATACAATCAAAACAACACAAAGATAGGAAAATATACAAAATCCAACTCCTCTATTAGTATAACACTATCAACAACTAGCTAGGACCAAAGAAAGTTTGGAACCCCTACAAAATCAAAATTTTTGCAACTTATACTCCCTAGTCATCTTGGAATTCTCAAAGAGAATGTAACAAGCTATGGATGACTTAGGGTTAGGGTTTCAACCACCCAACCAACAAGAAATAGTCAAAAAGTTATTACAGGGGTGGAAAGCCAAGAAAATAGGAGAAAGAAAATCCTGGAATGATCCTCAATCATGAAAATTTCTCTGTGAAGGTACTGAGAATCATGAACAACGCTCAAAATGTCAACCCTGCAACATCCCTTGAGCATAAAACCGCACAGTACAAACCCTACAGATGATCACTCAATACCCTGGACCACACTGCAATGGCAAACAGATCACCTCTCACCAACACCAGTCACTTCTGCATTGAATTCTAGTCCTTTTGGTCACAGGGAACCCTTCAAAAATTTGAATTTGAAATCAAACGGCTACCTTATGGCACTTTCAGAAAATCAACGGTTGATATTTGAAATCAAGTTCACTTTAAGTCATGACCGTTTGATCTTCATGTTTCATGGGCTTTATGATTTACCTCTTAAAAGGGCCCCAGTCAAATTTAGCAAACTGGTGACAAAGGTTTCTGCCAGTTCGTGAAATAATTTATCGCTCCACCATTAAGTTTAGCGATTCTATGAATGCTTGTTCACTAAACTACTAAAACACTTAGAGAAGCACCACTAATTCATCCAAACAAGTGAAGCCTTTGAACTTTGTCGGCACCACTAACCTCATTCATCTAGACTACTAAACCTTTTGACCCCACCTAGGCCCTCTTTATGCCATTTTTCACTACATCATTCATGGCTCATGCTCAGTCACACTAACAAAGGACCCACCCGCCTAAGCCCTATAATCGGATGGTAGGTGTAAGGTCTCATAGCTTTGACAAAACTCATGAGAACTTACGCAGACTGTAGATCATGTCCTCATCACTGATCTATCTAACAATGACCCCACCCTACCACATCATCCATGTCAACCAATAAAATTTGAACAATCCTGCACCACCTGGAAAATGGCCCCACTGAGAACATTAAGCCACCTAGAAGATCAGATGGTTGGTGCAAGATCTGAAAGGCTCAAAAGATTCTATGCGCTTACACACCAACCGTTGATGAAGAATCTCCTCCCATCTCTGACAACCTACTGACAAGAAACAAAATCAATGGATAGCACATAATCTTAAGCCTCTGACAAAACCCATAAGATTATATGCCATTTGTTGATTCACTGATAGGATCAGGACCCACTGACACATCTAGAAACTAGGCCCCACTGATAGGTGCTGAGTAAGATTTGAAATCAATGAATGGTGCATGATCTCAAAGGGGAAGAATATTCCTTAAGATCATGCACCGACCATAGAATGAAAATCCTTCACTACAGGCCCCACTGACAGGATCCTTCTCAGCAACACACAGAGCAATGAGAGAATGCCAACTGTGCCAACATGGTAGTAGACCTGCCTATTTGAGAAGCTCTATCATAAAGGAGAATAAATGGACATCTTAAGTTTGCAAGCCTCTGACACATCTCATGAGAAGATACGCCCACCGTCAGATTAAGATGGTGTCAGAGAGCCAGGTCTAGGAAAATACAAAGCTGAAACATTAGGAAGTATTAGAGGGCAAGACATAGGGAAAATCAATGCCAAGGAACTTAGGAAAATAAAATAGCTAGGGAAACTTAGGACTTAGGAAGAATTAAAGGGGACCCCGCTGACACATGAAAAACCTAACCATGAACTTGAAGTTGGTCATTTTAATTAGCACATGTGGATTTAAAGTTTTAAGTCAACCTAAAAAGGTAATGCAACATTAGAACAAGGCTAGGGTATTTTTTAATTTTTTAGACCCAACGGCTACAATTTTGAAATTTTTTGCCTTAGGGTTTAGCCAGAGACATGAAAAACATTGTGGAGACCAGGGGAAGAGAGCTAGAGCCATGAAATTTTTGGCACATGCTAATAGTGGCTCTATCTGGGGATGTATGCCTCCTACAGGCATAGCAAGGACTTAGAATCATTGGTTTAAAGAAGACCATCCCACTAGAAAAATTGCAGACAACAGGGAACAAGCAAGGTAGAGCAGGCAACAGGACCAAAAACTGGTAGACTAGGACAAAACAGGGCAAGGGCAAGCAACTTATTTACAAAATTTACAAAATGTACAAACCTGACTATTGTTCATGGAAAACAGAATACCTCAATTGAAGTATTTCTTCAAGAATTGTCCATGAACTGGCAATTCCTGAATATCACCATTTAATTCTTTGATAATGTATGAATCTTGGCCCCATTTCTCATGGATTAGATATGGCCCTAGCCAGATGGGATCAAATTTACCATGTTTCCCCTTATCCTCTAGTCTGGCATTCCAAACTAACACCAAATCACCAAGTTCAAACTTTCTATCAATAGTCTTCTTATCATATAAATTCTTAACTTGCAATTGCAATTTGGCATTCATTGCAACTGATTCTCTTCTAGTCTCATCCAACCTAATGAGGTCCTCAATTATCAACTACATCTCATCATCTATGTCATCATCATATAGCTGAACAAATTTATACATTTCCAATAAGTTATTCTGAGGCATTCTTGCATGAATTCCATATACTAGGTCAAATGGTGCACAACCAATTGCCCTCTTCACAGTTACCCTATCAACCCATAGAGCTAATGGCAGCTTTGAATTCCATGCCCTCTTATTCTTTTCAAGAATTCTCTTTAATATTTTAATCAAACTCTTATTAGTAGATTCTACCTGACCATTTCCTTGTGGATGATAAGGTGAGGAATTAGAAATCTAAATTCCCAAACCTTTGCAAAAGTCCTTATATTCAGAAAACCTGAAGCATGTGGCATTATCACTTACTATTCTCTGAGGGCACCCAAACCTTGTAACAATATTATTCATCATAAAATCAATTACCACCTTACTAGTTGCATTTCTTGTAGGTATAGCTTCTACCCACTTTGTAAAGTAATCAGTGGCAACTAAGATCCATGAGTGTCCTCCACTTGACTTGTTTGGTATCTCCCCTATGAAATCAATTCCCCATTGTTGGAAAGGAGCCTGAACTTCTACTAGTCTTAATGGCACATTACCTAAAAATTTAAGCTTACCAAAGAACCTTTGACAAGCATCACACCTCCTCACCAATTGTTCTGCATCCTTGAAGATTGTGGGCCACCAGAATCCTGCTCTCAAGATCTTATGAGTAGTTGTTTTACCCATATAATTCCCACCACAAACTCCCTCATGCATTTCTTTCAACAACTTATTAGCCTGGTCTTCATCTACACACTTCAAAAGTATGCAATCCAAATTCTTTCTATACAATTTACACTTCCCAATTACATACTTGATGGCTTGTAATTTTAATGTCCTCTTTTGATTATCATTCATACTATTTGGACATTTCATGTTTCTCAAGTAATAGATGATATCCTGATACCAGATACAATCATCCATGTCACATGTGTAATCAATTTTAGAATGATTTACCTAATTTGGATCAAGATTGGATTGGGCCATCAGTTTTGCCAATCCTTGTCCTCTAACCAACTTAGTAATTTGGACCTCAACATTGAATTCTTGGATCCTATTGATCCATCTGCATCTTCTTCTGGACACCTCTTACTGTGAGAAAATATCCTTCACAACTGCACTTGGCACAAAATCAATCACAACTGCTCCCATCAAGTAACACCTAAAAGCCTTGATTTCCTTCACAAGTGCATAAGCCTATTTTTCATTTATGTCATACTTCAATTATGCAGCCTGCAAAGATTTACTAAAAAATGCAATAGGCTGCTCAAAACCATCCTTATTCTTTTGTAACAAAACTACAGCAATAGTGTGAAAAGATGCAAAGGAAAAGATATGCATTGGGACATTATGATCAGGTGCCTTAAGCACCGGTGCATCTTTGATAGCCTGCTTGATACTTTTGAAAGCCTCATCAGGCTCACCCTACCAATTGATTGCAGATCCCTTCTTCAACATCTTAGAAATAGGTCTAGTAACCTCTACAAAATTTGTCACAAACCTCCTTAAGAAATTGACCTGACCAAAGAAGGACTAAATTCCTTTAACATTCTTTGGTCTCTGAATTTTATCAATGGCTGCTACCCTCTCAGGGTCAATTCTCACCCCTTGCTTCCCAACTAAGTGGCCAAGCAACTTACCTTCAATGACACCAAAAATGCATTTCCTTGGGTTCAAAGAAATGCCAAATTCCAAGGCCCTCACAAATATTCTTTCTAAATGAGTGCAATGGTCTTCTTCCTCCTTGGAATAAGTAGTTAGATCATCTTGATATACAACAAGGAAATCATTTATGAAATCTAAAAAGGCAACATCCATTTCCCTATGAAAAGTAGCACCAGCATTTGTGAGACCAAAAGGCATTCTCACATAAACATATGTCCCCCAAGGTGTTGTGAAAGTTGTCTTGAATTGCTCTGATTCCTTGACAATGACCTGATTGTAGCCAGAGAAACCATCCATCATAGACATCAATTTTGATCCAGTTACTCTCTGCAACATAGCTTCCATATTGGGCAGACAATAATTATCCTTTAATGAGCTGATGTTTAGATTCCTGAAGTCCACATAAAGCCTGATGTCACCATTCTTTTTTCTCACAGGAACAAGGTTTGACACCCAAGAAGAATGCCTTATAGGCTTGATAATTCTAGCATCTCTCATCTTCATTAACTCTTCTTGCATCTTGGGTGCCAAAGTGGGATTAATAGGGCTTTGTTTTTGCTGGAAAGGTTTAGCATCTTCTTTCAATGGAATAATATGCTGAAACAAATCTTCTCTATAAACCTTTAGGTCATCATATGACCATGCAAAAACATGCTTGAATTTTCTCAATAATTCAATCAAAGATTTCTTTACCTTTTGAGATATATCTCCACCAATGTATACCTTCTTAGGTGCCTCATGTGTTCCAAGATTTATCTCCTCTAGATCAGCATGATCTTCTCTTTTGATATTCTTTTGAACTCTATCCTAGTTATCAAAGATAGTCTCCAAAACAACAAGCCCCTTGGGCACCTTGTTAGTTCTGAGTTCAATGACCTCATTGCCAAAGACAACCTCCCTTCCTTCTACTGACTCAACCAAGGCTAAACAATCAAATTCTCGACCATGAACTGATCCTCACAACCCATAAACTTCAAGATATCATTATCATCTTAAAAAACTTGCCAATTCTCAATATTATCTGGTATGCTAGGCCAAGCCTAAATTTCAACTTTAGAGATACTAGAAAATGTAATATCATTGGGATTGATTGTAATATTGGCTAACAAGTCAGCCATCTTATTATTACTCCTATCCTTCCACTCAATATTGAAGGCATCAAAATGTTCAATCAAATCCCAAACTGCATTCTTATATTGCTTCAACCTCCTATTCTTGGAAGCATATATTGACCTGACTTGGGACACCACCAACTCAAAATCACCAACAACAGTTAAACACTTAATACCATGCTTTTGTGCCAACCTCAATCCTAACAACAAAGCCTCATATTCTACTATATTGTTGGTACAAAAGAAATTCAATGTGAAAGAAAACTTGTAGGTGTTTCCATCAGGAGAAATAAGTAAAATACCTACTTCTGCACCATCTTTGCAATTTGCACCATCAAAGTACATTACCCACAAATCACCCTTCACAGAATTAGCACTCACCTCAACAGAGATAGGTGGAAAAATAGGTTCCTCTTCAAATATAGGGATCTTTTCCCTAAAAGCATTAATATCAGTATCCAAAAAACATGTAGTTTCATTATCAATATTTCTCTCAATCATGTGGCATACTCTTGGCTCTCGTTCAATCTTGACAAACTGATCATCAATCTTGAAAGTGGCATAGGACAGATCACACTATAAACTTCCACCCATGGCAACACTCCACCTTCTAGATAGAAGCATCCCATAATGAGGAGGGATATCAACCACCAAAACACTCATTTTTAGCTCTTTCTCTGGATATGCTGCCAGCCTATATAGCATTGCATTGATAGTCCCAATAACTAGTACCTCCCTTTGATCCATTGTACAACATCTGTCTTGCACTGTATCAACTTTAAGGACCAACTTCTCCATGATTTTGAAAGGCATGATAGTATTAGAGGCACCACTATCAATCGTACAATTTCTCAACTTCATTCCATTCACAAGAACACTTAAGAAGAATGGATCAATATTTTCAAGGTTGGCATTGACAAAACCATCCAAGTATATTGGAGGAATTTGAGACACAATTCCCTGAGCAGCAACACCTTTCAAAGCCTTATCCTAAGATCCATTGCATGCAACATCATTTTTATGAACATTACCTACCCATGCAATAGCTTTGTCTTTGTGTTCAGGGATCCTCAACAATTTTGACAATGGAACCTTAACTATAATTTGGGACAATACAGATAACATATCAACAGGAGCAGAAGAAGGAATCTCAATCTGCACTACCTTAATATCCTTTTGCTTATCTAACACATTAGGTGTATTGGCCACCCTCATTTTTTCAATCTTAGCCATTGTGTTAACTGGCCTCTCAATCTCACTAGAAATCTTTTCAATTCCAACTCCCTTAGGCTCACAATTCTTACCTTTTACATTATTGAATTTCACCATGTGATCACATTTTGATTTTTTCTCATTAGGTTCTCCAGAGTTGGTACTCTTTATAAACATTCCTGCAGCTTTCTCATTTGTATTCCTTACCACCATGCCTCTAGTTTTCACTTGGGTAATCATTTCTATAGTAATCCTATCCATCTCTTCTCTAGAAGGTCTTCTTAAATTTACTGGCTCAGAAGAAGAGTTCATGTTACATGTCTTCCTATCAATGTCTTCACTATCAGAAAAAACTTCTTGATGAAAAAGGGCCCAATTGTGTCTCTTTACATTTACATCTGCCTCTTCATCAAAATTAGAATCATCTTCATATCCTAGATATGAAGAAGCCATGTTGCATCCAACATCATCTTGATCTTCTTCTTGATCTATCTCCTCATTGCCACAATCTTGATTTGCAGCCATAGAATGTGCAACCACACAATGCTCTGCAGAATGAGGGGACTGGCATGCAACACACCAAGGTATGTCCTCCATGACATTTATTGAAGCCTTTTGTAGAGGGTCAGAGACACCTCTATCATTGTTTCCTCTCACAGTAGGGACAATAGGCTTGCCATCCTTCCATTGGGTGTTGTAGGGGTAGTTGTGCAATCTATTCTGTTTGTTAAAATTGTTATTGAATTGAGGCCTTTCATTGGTAGGGGCACTGATGTTCCTATTTGTAGGTGCCTTCAAATCCTTCAATGCATTGAGAACCTTATCCAATTTATCTTCTTCTTGCCTCCTAGCTCCAACATTCTTATCATTTTCCTTTTTGTATTTCTTGTCCCCAAACAACTTTGGGTCATCTCTCTTTCCACCCAATTTCCCTGATATTTTCATATTATTCTCAATGTTGACAGTAATCCTAAAAGAATCCCTAAGATTTCTTGGTTCTTTGTCCCTCAAAAAATATCCCATCTTTCCATCAAATGCATTGAAGTATGTGGTCAGACAGACATTGTCATCTAACTGCATAACTTGGAACAACTTATGCATACCTTTCTGAAATCTCATGTTGAATTCAGTTGTAGTCTCATTCTGATTTTTCCTTATGGTATTGAATTCATTCAACATGAAACTAGCATTAGGCCTATCACCATACTTCTCTTTAAAACATCTCTCAAAAGAGTCCCAAGTATCGATACATTTGTCAGGAAGTCTCTTAAACCAATCTCTAGCATCCTCCATTAGAGATTGAACAAATTACTTCATGACCACATCCTCATGCTCTACCTCATAATCATTAAGCATATCAACAAATATCCTAAGATGCTCTTCACAACTAATAGCATTATTACCAGAAAACTTAGGTACCTTATCTCTAATATCATTTGGAAAAGTATTTGGGTAGCTAGGAATTCCATCAAAACTAATTTGCCTATAGCCTTCTAATTGCATAGGTCTTCTTTGAAAACTTGAACTAGTATTAACCCTAGGATCAACATTAGCATCTACATTTATTTTTGCATTTGACTGCTACCTAGGATCAGTACCTCTCCTAGCAGATGAAGAAGGAATTGAACTAGTAGCATTACTAAGTGGAATAGTAGTAGTCATAGATGGCATACCTAGTTTAGTAGCAGATGGTCCAAGAGCATTAGCTGATGAAGCCTTCAAGAACTAGATCTTTCTTCTTTTTTTTGCAATGGAAGCTTCAATTTTAGCCCTCTCTAATTCTCTTGCAAGGTCCTCATCTTCTTTTCTTCTTCTCTCCATTTCTATGTCCTTATTTATATTGGATGGTGGGACCCCGAGTATTGTCAATGATTTACTTGTTTGATGTCCCACCTTCTTTTTCTTTCCCTTCTCACCAGTGACAACATCAGGCCTAGTGATCTCACGCCCATCTTTATCTCTAGGAAAATGAACATAACTTTGCACTTTTCTAACAAAAGGTGCTCCCTATCAAATTCATGATCTTCTAGTAAGTGCTCTTGCTCACTCCTCAAGGCATCAAAATCACCAAAGACATCATGCTGCAAAGTTTTAGGAGAAGAAGAAAGCATCTTGTTTCTCTCCTTCATTTCATTAATCTTTCTAAGGAGAGACTATCTTTCTATCAGAGCATTCACCTTTTTAGCCTCTCTCTCCTCTTGTAACCTCTTATGTATGGCATCTTTCTCTACCAATTGCAACCTTAATGCATTTAAATCATTAGGATCTACCCTAATGTCATCATAACCTGATGGCACATCCATATCAAAAATATTTTGATATGGGAAGTGGACTTGCCTTGGTCTCATGGGTTCTTTTCTAAAATTTTTGTCATCAAGATCTAAATCAATCTCCAAACCCATCTCTCTAGCTTGTTCATCTTGACTTGCAAGCAATGGCCTTTGTCCTAAAATACAACTTCTAGGGTATCATAAAATCTATCTTCAGAGCGACCACCATTTGATCTAGAAGCTCTATCCTGGGAACCTTCCTCACTTGAGGAAACATGTGGTGCTCTACCTCTAGTAATTCTTTGTTCTTTGATGAGAGCACTAGTAGACTCACCATTCCTTCTACTCCAACTCTTCTTCTCTTGTTTAGGCAATTGCTCGAGAGTGACCTCTGGATTCTTTCTGAAAAAGGACCTAGTATTCCTCCTCTTGTCCATGATTTACAATATATAGCACTAGTTCTTAAACCTTTTGAGTCACCACCCACCTAGATGGGAAATATTTACTTGAAATAAAATAGAAAAATAAGAGTGCACTTACAACCTTTATCTCTAGACTCTCCCCAGCAGAGTCACCATCTTGTTGGGAGTTCCCTTTGATCTTCAACTTGTAAATTTATACTTTGATGGATAACTTTGATATAACTTTGACTCTATCACCACTTGAAAGTCTACAAGGAAGAGGGCCAATTAACAAGGATCAAGAGAGATCCTCCTACACTTTGAGCCTTATTGCTCAGGTGGGTGTACCATTGATTCACTTCTTGAAAGGAATCACTAAATGATATACAACTATATACTCTTTACTAACTGCTTTAAGATTTTATCATTTGAATGTTTGTGTGTGTGGTTGATGACAATAAAATGCCTCTAGAGGATGGACCAGTGCCTTAACCTAGGGAAAAGAGTCATCCAATTACATACATCAATTGAATACCTTAATTCAAACACAATTGAATCTAGGATAAGTACTTTGCCTATTACCCCTCTCCCTCAGACACAAGGACATCAGATTCCTGCTTGGTTGCAAACTCACTGAACCCACCTAAAAGACTTTAATCCTAACTTTGTTAGGAACTCAGAGATGACTTCACAATACTCTTTTTTTACCATATGCTAATACACTTTGTGACATTAACATATATGAGCTTAGAATTGAAACAAGAAGACATGCACAAATGCAAGATTGGAACTCAATAACATCCTTATTAACATATTCAGGATCAATATACAATCAAAACAACACAAAGATAGGAAAATATACAAAATCTAGCTCCTTTATCAATATAACACTATCAACAACCATCTAGGACCAAAGAAAGTTTGGAACCCCTACAAAATCAAAATTTTTGCAACTTATACTCCCTAGTCATCTTGGAATTCTCAAAGAGAATGCAACAAGCTACAGATGACTTAGGGTTAGGGTTTCAACCACCCAACCAACTGAAAATGGTCAAAAAGTTATTAGAGGGGTGGAAACCCAAGCAACCAAGAGAAAGAAAATCCTGGAATGATCCTCAATCATGAAAAATTCTCTATGAAGGTAGTGAGAATCATGAACAACATTCAAAATGTCAACCCTGCAAGACGCCTTGAGCACAAAACCACATAGTACAAACCCTATAGATGATCACTCAACACCCTGGACCACACTGCAATGGCAAATAGATCATCTCTCACCAACACCAGTCACTTCTACATTGAATTCTAGTCCTTTTGGTCATAGGGAACCCTTCAAAAATTTGAATTTGAAATCAAACAGCTACCTTATGGTGCTTTCAACAAATTGGCGGTCGATATTTGAAATCAGGTTCACTTTAAGTCATGACCGTCTGATCTTCATGTTTTGTGGGCTTTATGATTTACCTCTTAAAAGGTCCATAGTCAAATTTAGTGAACTGGCAACAAAGGTTTCCACTAGTTCATGAAACACTTTATCTCTCCACCATTAAGTTTAGTGATTCCATGAATGATTGTTCATTGAACCACTAGAACACTTAGAGAAGCACCGCTAATTCATGTGAATGAGAGAAGCCTTTGAACTTTTTCGACACTACTAACCTCATTCATTCAGTCCGCTAAACCTTTTGACCCCACCTAGGCCCTCTTTATGCCATTTGTCACTACATCATTCACAGCTCATGCTCGGTCACACTAACAAAGGACCCACTTGCCTAAGCCTTATAATCAGACGGTAGGCGTAAGATCTCATAGCTCTGACAAAAATCATGAGAACTTATGTAGACCATAGATCATGTCCTCATCATTGATCTCTTTGACAATGACCCCACCTTGCCACATCATCCACATTGACCAATAAAATTTGAACAATCCTACACCACCTAGCAAATGGCCCCATTGAGAACATTAAGCCACCTAGAAGATCGGACAGCTGTCGCAAGATCTGAAAGGCTCAAAAGATTCTATGTGCTTACACACCAACCATCGATGAAGAATCTCCTCCCATCTCTGACAACCTATGGACAAGAAACAAAATTAACGGATGGCGCATAATCTTAAGCCTCTGAAAAAACCCATAAGATTATACGCCGTTCATCGATTCACTTACAGCATTAGGACCTACTGACACATCCAAAAACTAGGTCTCATTGACAGGTGCTGAGTAAGATTCATAATCAATAGATGGTGCATGATCTCAAAGGGGAAGAATATTCCTTAAGATCATGCACCGACTGTAGATTGAAAAGCCTTCACTATAGGCCCCACTAACAAGATCCCTCTCAGTAACACATGGACCAATGAGAGAATGCCAAGTATGCCAACATGGTAGTGGACCTGCCTATTTGAGAAGCTCTATCATAAAGGATAATCAATGGACATCTTAAGTTCACAAGCCTCTGACACATCTCATGAGAAGATACACCCACCATGGGATGGAGATGGTGTCAGAGAGCCGGGCCCAAGAAAATACAAAGCTGAAACATTAGGAAGTATTAAAGGGCAGGACATAGGGAAAATAAATGCTGAGGAACTTAGGAAAATAAAATTGCTGGGGAAACTTAGGACTTAGGAAGAATTAAAGGGGACCCTGCTGACACATGAAAAACCTAACCGCAAACCTGAAGCTGGTCATTTTAATTAGCACATGTAGATTTAAAGTTTTAAGTCACCCTAAAAAGGTAATGCAACATTAGAACAAGGCCAGGGTATTTTTTAATTTTTTAGACCCAACGGGTACAATTTTGAAATTTTTTGCCTTAGGGTTTAGCCGGAGACATGAAAAACATTGTAGAGACTAGGGGAAGAGAGCTAGAGCCATGAAATTTTTGGCATGTGCTAACACTTAGCTCCCTTACCAATAGATTCATCCCCTCAATTTTGAGTACAAATGGGACAATGAAGAGCCTTGATAATTGGAGATCAGGTGTTGATCTTCTACTACCTAGGAAAGAGGCATTTTTAGGTGAGAGTAATGATGTTGATTTAGAGAGCTTCAATAAGGCCTTACATGAAGCCATCAAGGAAGAATTAGACCTCACCAAGTTTGTGTCAGATTTTAAGGCAAATATGGATGCCAGATGGGAGAGACAAAAAGCCCAACCATAACTTGTCCAAGGTTTTAATTGGCCATCAGAGGAATAGGTAACTGGATGGGATGAAAAGACAAAGCCCAAAAAGGCTAGATCTACCGCAGTTGATTTGGATATTTTGGATGAAGATTGAAAAGGAAATCTGACACACCTGACACTTGATCCAAGGAATACAAGACTGATAATCTATCATTCAAGAATGGTGTAGGTTAGCCTAAAATGGTGGTCACCATGTCTCATTGAAATCAAGGAGCTATCATAAATATTTACAGTTGAAGGTGTCAGTTTTTGAGCAGCCAAAGATGTACCATAATCTGAGAAAATTTTGTCCTTTCACCACCTAAGGGTTGGTTGTATATTTTGTTGTATTTTTATGTTTTAAAAGGAGTTAGATTTTCCAACCACCCAAAGCTTGTTGCATTCCCATTAATGAGGGAATTCCAAGGTGGTTGTGAAAAGGCTATATAGAGTTGAAGGCTCATTTTTGTAAAGGGTGGGTAGAAAAAGGAGTAGAGATTGAAAAGATATAGAAAATAGAATTAGATTGCTTAGGAGCAGATCACCAAGCTTTGTGTCTAGTCTTCTGAGTAATGGAATTGTAAATGTAAGTGGCAAGTTGAATTTAATACAAATACACTGCAACTTCTGCCATATATTGTTGTTGTCTCTTTGCTTATGTATTTTACTCTTATATGTTTTTCATGTTAGGCATTTGAAATATACTATTTGTAAGGCAACTTGCTTGACTATTTTATGAGCTTCTTTCAAGGAAAGAATTAACAGTGCTTATATTTCATCTTGGAGAGTAAATATATTTGTATGGATCTTTGATGATAATAATATTTGGTTAACATAATAGTTTTTAAGGCATCCTATTTGGATTTGTAGTTGGTGTGTAAGGCATACTGTTGTATTTCTTTTAAGGTTAACTTGTTGATTTGCATTGTGACTCTGTTGCCCTTAGGATTAGGCACTGGTTTGGTATTTGTTTCTCATAGTTGTATCTTTCATCGATCTTAGAGAAGAAGTTGAAACATTCACATTATTTATCAATACCCTTTTATTTTCATGTTTATTGCACTTGATAGATTGGACTGTGCCCAAGGCATTTAGTTCATATTTCCTGATTCTGCAAAGAGAGAATCATATTAGGTTGTCCCTCCTTAAAAGGAAGAAGGATGAGAATCCTTAAAGCACTGACTATTGCTTCACTTACAGTCACACTTTGTCTGGTTAAAGTTTGCATTAAAGTGATTATAGTCATATGAAAAGTGTTCTATAGTTTTATGCATTAAGAATACTAGAAGCTGGTCAGTGTCCACTCATAAGAATATTGTAAAGACAGTCATCATCAAAAGGTAATACCTGCCTGAGTCTATGGAGCTCAAAAATGAAGGAGGATCTCATCCAATCCTTAGTAATTAGGTCTTTCTCTTTTGGGAATTAGTCTCAAGGAGCCCAAGTTCAAGCATCATTTTATGTCCTACAAGAAAAATCCCTAACAAATTAGTAAGCATACAAGGAGATAAGAGCATGTAAAGCATAGAATGTTTTCAATTTGTGTTGTTTGATTGCGTTATTGTAGATGCAAAATACTTTCTAGAGAGGAGACAGACAGACTAACTCAGATGAACCTTCAAAGGACTCTGACTAGATATGACATGTATAAGATACATTAGAGGCCATAAAATATGACATTGATTGCCCCCAAGTTTGGACATTGATAGGATACAATTGTTTGAACAAATTGGTGTATAGACTGACTTATTGAAAATAGGAATGCAGAAACAAACTGGGAAATATGTACAAACTAAAGAAAAGACTGATAGCTTGGAAAGACCAAGATTGTGCTAATAGATGGAGCATTTTGAAACAAGTGGCACCCATTTTTCAGGTTTTCACCATCTTGGTGGAGATTCTATTTTTGCTACCAAGGCGCCTGTTTCCAGGTTTTCACCAATGCACTTTTTTCTTTTTCTCATTTTTTTGTATTTTTCCTTTTTCCAATTTTTTTGTACTTTTGATATTTTTTACTTTTTTTGTGAATCATCGAGGCACCCATTGCTAGGCTTTCACCAAGATGTTCATTTTTTCAGGACTTTTTCCAATTTTAAAAGATTTTTTCAGGACATTTTACCATAGACTGAATGCCTTAGGCATAGAATTTCTTCAGATGGAGAATGTTGATTGGTTCTCAAAGCTATTCTCCTCTATTCATTAAGAGTTGATAGGAACTAGAGCCAAAAGTAGCAGTGATAAAAAAAGGACCCAGCTAGTTGGGTTCAAACTTCCCCTTGTGTTCTGTATGTGATTGATTTTTAGGATTCTCTCTCAAGACTAGATCGCCAACCTGAAATTCTTTGTGTCTAAATTTCTTGTTGTAGCCTCTAGAAATTCTCTTCTAATATATTTTGATATGATCATACGCGGCTTATTTGTGCTCATCTAGTAGTTCAAGTTCTTGCAACCTAGACACTCTATAGTCATCATCAGTTACTAGACCATGCATTCTGATTCTCAGTGATGGGATTTTAACCTCAATAGGAAGTACCACTTTAGACCCATAAACTAAAGCAAATGGTGTAGCCCCACTGGGCATTATAATACTTGTTCTATAGGCCCAAAGAGATGGATTGATCATAAGATGCCAGTCTCTTCCTATTTTATTAACTATAAGGTGCAATATTTTCAATAGATTCTTGTTAGAAGCCTCTACTTGTCCATTCCCTTGAGGATAGTAGATAGATGACCAATGTTTTGTAATCTTGAATTTGGCACATAGATCATCTAAATCTTTGTTCTTGAATTGTCCACCATTATCTGTTACTATAGAATGTGGAATACCATATCGACATATGATGTAGTTCAAGATGAACATAGATATTTGTTTTCCAGTTGATTGTGTCAAAGGGACTGCTTCTACCCACTTTGTGAAATAATCTGTAGCTGTAATAATGTGAGTATTCCCATTAGAAGAATCAGGATGTATGGATCCTATAAGATCAAATGCCCATTGGTGAAAAGGCCATTGTGTAGTGAAGGGAATTTGATCTCTCCCTGGAGCATGAATTAAGTTGCCATGCACTTGGCACTTTTGACAGTTCTTAGCAAACTTGATAGACTCTTTCTCCATTTCTGGCCAATAGTACCCATCCCTAATAAGCTTTCAGGCTAGAGTTAAACAATTCGAGTGTGACCCAAAAATACCTTCGTGGACTTCCTTTAACACATGTTGAGACTCTTCCCATTCTAAACATCTAAGTAGCATACCATCTAGACCTCATTTGTACAAATCATGACCAATGATGACATATCAGGATGTATTACAGATAAGGTATCTTCTTTCATGATGGTTAAAGGTATCAGGAATGATTTGGTCTTTGAGATAGGAGAATAGGTTTTTATAGCGGGAGGAATCATGACCCACAATAATGTAGATCATATGGGTATCCAGGGAGTCATATGTAGGATAAGATAGTGCTTCCACCAGGAACTCATAGTGTAGCTCATGTTCAAGCTACTGTAATAAAGTAGATAATGTTGCCATTGCATCTGCAGCCTTATTCTCTATTCTAGGTATTTTCTCAAAGGTGATATATATGAAATATTTCTTTAGATCATCTACCATTCTCTTGTATGGAATGATCTTTTCATCCTTTGTTTGGTACACATCATTGACTTCATGAATTACAAGTTGTGAGTCTCCATGAATGTGTAATTTTTTTACTCTCCACTCAATTGCTATTTTCATACCATTTAAAAGGGCTTCATATTCAACAATATTGTTTGTACGAGGAAATTTAATTCTAAATGCCTTAGGAATGGAGTATCCTTGAGGAGTGATAAACAAGATGTCATCTCTAGATCCATTCTGTGTATAAGAGCCATCAAAGAACAATTGTCATTCTCTAGAAGAAAGATTCATGATAGAGGAGTCTAGAAATTCCATTTGCATTGGTGTGTCATCAAACAAAGGTGCATCTAATAACTGATTAGCAATAACTTGGCCTTTAATAGCTTTTCTTTCAACATATTCAAAGTCAAATTCACTTAAGAGCATGACCCATTTGGCTAATCTACCCATGAGGGAAGCTTTGCTTAGTAGGTACTTTAGTGGATCAATCTTAGCTCCTAAATGTATGGTATGAACCAACATATAATGTCTCAATTTCTATGACACAAAGATCAAAAATAGACAAGCCTTTTCAATCATAGAATAATTCTTTTTGTATGCCACCAATGTTCTACTGATATAGTATATAGCTCTTTCCTTCTTGTCCTTATCATGCTGTGAAATCAATGCCAACAGTGATGTATCTGTAGTGGAGACATATAATATCACAGGCTTCCCTTGAATGGGAGGCATCAAGATAGGAGGATTTGATAGATATTTCTTGATATGATTAAAATTCTTTTCACATTTCTCGCTCCATGCAAAGGTCACACCTTTATGTAAGGTCTTTGTAAAAGGTTGTGATGTTTGCTAGCTGAGATATGAAGTGTCTTATAGATTGAAATCTCCCTTGTAATGTTCTCATTTGACTAATATTCTTGGGAGGTTGCATCTCCATGATAGATTTAAATTTTGGTAGATCCACTTCAATTCCTTTCTTTAAAACTGTGTATCCTAAAAGTTTTCCAGAAGTGACACCAAAAGCACACTTCTTAGGGTTTAGTCTAAGACTAAACTTCTCCATTCTATCTAGTATCTTGCTCAAGTCATTTAGATGTTCAGCTCTAATCATATATTTTGCTAAAGTATCATCAACATAATCCTCCATAGTTTGATACATCATGTCATGAAAAATAGATGTCATAGCTCTTTGATATGTAGCACTAGCATTCTTAAGCCCAAAAGGCATGACATTCCAATAGAAGGTACCCCACGCACATGTGAAAGCAATTTTCTCTTGATCTTCTGGAGGAATTTTTATTTGATTATATCCAGAAAAACCATCCATTAAAGAATACATCTCAAAGCCCGTAGTCTTGTCCACTATCATATCAATGTTCATATCAATGTTAGGTAGTGGAAAATCATCTTTAGGGCATGATTTGTTTACATCTTTAAAATCTGTGCATACTCTTATTGATTTATCAAGTTTTGAAATAGGTACAATATTAGAGATCCATTCTGCATAATCAATAACTCGAATAAATTTGGCTTTTAGGATCTTCTCTAATTCAACTTTTACCAAGAGTGCAACATGTGGATGCATCTTTATCAATTTCAGTTTAACAGGTTTGACATTTGGAGCTATAGATAAATGATGCATGATAAGATCAAGATCCAACCCTGACATATCTGAATATTTCCATGCAAAGTTGATCTTCTCTATTAGGAATGTTGTAAATTTTTTCTTTTCTTCTTCTGATAAAGATTGTGCTACATGAATCAAATGGGGTTCCATTGTTGTTCCCAAGCTGATAGATTGAGTGGGCTCAATTAGAACACAAGATCTATCCTATAAATGACTCAGAAGGACATCAAATATCTCATCCTTAGGCACCTCAGGGTGGTTTTCACCTTCAGATACATCTTTTATTTTTACTTTTGTAGGTTCTGAGACTGCCACAAAGTAATTTTCACCCTCATAACTCCTTTTATTTTTATTTTTATTCTTATTTTTCTGACTAAGATACTTGATGTTCGACTCCATCATGTTAACACTTGGTTCACTGATGGAATTCCTCATAGGCTCAACTACATTGAGTTAGAAAGCAAGGGCATAGTCATTGGGAAGGGTATAAATACCTTGGCTCATATTTGTAGAGGTTTGGTCTAGAAGTTCAAGATTTTGGATAGTCAAAGTGGTGAAAGATTGGGAAATAGTGTTTATGGATATGGATCTATCATCATTGGTCCTAACCCAATGCTCAAGTTCAAAGGTGATATTACAACTTAAGACATTCAATTCATGAATAGGCTCAATGTCATTATGGGAGTCCACTTTAGCCATCGATGGATTAGACTCGTTAAGTTCATCATTTTTATCTAGACTCACATTGGGTTTAGGTGCATATTGGTGAATAACATCAACATGTTTCTCTATGATGAGCTCATCTTCTTCTGGAATGGCTCCCCATTCATAGTCATTTGATTCTACATCTATGCCTCTAGGAAATCTAAGAACATGAGTAAAGTCAAGATGAATACCTGAAGAAGGGTTACCCTCAGATTCTAATTTGAATTCATACTCATGGGAATATATCTTAGAATAACTACCACCTTCCTCCTTATCTATGTGATTGTCTTCAAGATTAGCTAGTTCTTTTGTTGCAACTATCTCTTGCCGTATATTAGGTTCTTGTGTTTCTACTACATTAATTCTTTTTATTGGATCATCTTCAGCTTCAAGTAGGTCTTTTATTTCTTTAGGAAAATGCTCATAAGGAATGAGATCTTTAGTGGTGTCTGAATCATCACTGTCAGATTGTTTTGTTGTTCCTTCCTTTAGTTGATTTTCTATGGATGGCTCAATCTTTTCTAAGACATGTGGGGAGTTCTTGCTAAGACAAAAAGGATTCTTCTTATATCCTAGACCTATTGTATTCTTGTTCGCTCATCCACGATGGTCAAGAGGTGATAGAAGACCTTTACCCTATAGTCCTAGAGGTCCTTTTTCTTTGTATCCCATTTTTGTGATTAGTTTATCTCCTGGGCCATATGACTTAGAAGGGATAGTCGGTATTTTAGCATCACATTTTTGAACAACTTGAGATTTAGGTTCATCTTTGTAGAGCCATGCAAGCATAGCTTCATATTCTTCAAACTCTTTCTTAGACACTTATTCTACAACAAAATTTCCTTTATATGCCTAAAGAGGTTCTTTAGACTCTAGTTTGGATTGTTTTAGAGTTTTTCCATAGGACTTAGGCAAGATAGGGAGAGATGTCAAAGATAAGCCTGGCTCTATAGTATATTCTCCCATACCATTCTCTTTGATCTTAACCTCTTTAGCAATGTCTTCCATCTCAGATGTTGAAGCAACATCTAACTGCTTCGTGGAAGATTCTTTGTTATTAGGAACAAGTTTATCATCACTTTCTTTCAATGCATTGCAAGTTGTGTATAGATCAACTAGAATCATCACTTCTACTCCTTCATAAGGAAATTTCAAACACTAGTGATATGTAGAAGGAGTAGCTTTCATCTCATGTATCAAGGGTCTCCCTAGAAGGATATTGTAAGCCAAAGGTAGATCAAGAACTTGATATATAGTATCTTTGATGATAGGACCTGCTCTGATAGGTAAGAAAATTGTTCCTTTGGAAGATCTTTCTTGCTCATCATATGCTTTGATAGTTATCTTCTTTCTAGTATCAATGGCCATTTCTGAAAATCCCAATTGTGTAATCAAGCTGAAAGAACAAATGTTTAGACTAGTGCCCCCATCTATCAACAGATGTTTGACATGATAGTTTTGGATCAAGACTTCAATATGCAAGGGCTGGTTGTGTGGATGACTTAAGGAATTATCATCTTCCTCTAAAAAGGAAATATACTATGTAGACGTAAGATGACCAACCATAGTCTAGAATCTATCTAAATCAAGGTTATTGGGAACATTGGATCTGAACAAAGCTTTTTCTAGAATGGCTCTATGAGCTGGAGATATCCGAAGAAACTCAAACATGGAAATTTTTGTATTTGTGTGTTGGAGCTGTTGGAAAATATTGTATGAAGTAGGCCTTGTATCTTTAGGATTTGAAGATTTAGATGTAGCCTTCTATTTAGAAGCAGACAAAAGATTGAAAGGAACCTTAGGGACATTGGATGAATCTAGTATTTATCCTTGTAGGTGTGCCTGAGCTTGTGATCGAGTAACTACATTAGATGATTGATTTTCTCTATCTTTTCTTACAATTGTGATGACATTGTAGCACTCGGATAGACATGGTTTAACCATATTGATAACAACATTGTTTCCAGAGTAGGCATAATTGACTTTAGCACCCATATTAGGGTGAGAAGAAGAATCTTCTTTACCATGTTTTGGAAATGGCTCCATGAATGTTGTATCATCATTATTGCTTTTATGATTGTCAATCATGATTTCTCCATTATCAATTTTGTCTTGTATGATGTGCTTCAAGTGAATGTAGTTATTACTCTTATGACCTTTATTGTGATGGAATTCATAGAAATCATTCTCTCTCCACCATTTCAATTTTGGTTTGGGATCAAAGACTTTTATCTCAGGCAAGTAGATGATTTTGTTCACCAATAGAGTTTTCATGGCAGATTCCAAGGATTCTCCAAGAGGAGTGAATTTGTGATTAGGATCTATAGCCCAAGGTTTATAATCAGATGACTTTTTGTTAGGCTCTGTTGCTTTAGTTTTAGAAGCTTTGATGGCTTGGGTACCAACAGTGAGATTGAAAGCAGGTGCCTTAGATGGGGCATAGATATTATCAACAACACCATTTGTGACAACACCTTTATTCTTGATCCTATTTTTGTTCTTGTCTTTAGAACTAGATCCAAATTCATACTTGTCCTTTTGAAGTGTGATGTCTCCTTTTTTTACAAGTACTTTCTCAATTTTGATCGTATTATCTACCATCTTATCAAAAGATGTATGATTTTGCATTTGCAAAGGGTAGTTGCTTTTTGGAACAAGATTTTTGATGAAGATTTCTAGGTTCTTAGTTTCTAGAATGGGTCTAGGATATAGAGAAAATTTCTTCCTCCATCTCTTGAGAAATGTTAGGAATGGTTCACCTGGATATTGTTTCAGATTGTAGATGTCGATCATGGTGACTGGATGTTGAATATTGTAGGATTATTGTTGATAGAATAGTTTGAGTAACTCCTCAAAAGTCTTGATAGTGGGAGGCATTCCAGAGAACCAATGAATGGCTTCTCCTCCTAGAGGTCGAGGGAAAAGATGCATTAAGTAAGTTAGTTCATGCATAAAATCCATAGATTGAGTACAAAATTCTTTGACATGATCTTGAGGATCAGATTTTTCATCATACTTATCATATTTAGGCATCTCCACTCTCTTAGGGAATGGCAACATGTACAAGTCTTTATCAAATGGAAAAGGACATAGAGCTTCCATGGAGAAATCCTTAGGCTCTTTTTCTTTCTCAAGTTTTTTAAGTTTGATGTGCATGGCATGCATCTGTTTCATCATAGTCATGATAGGATTTTCTTCCTCATGTGTAATGATATCTTCAACATTAAAGTTTGGAGGGAGTTTAGCTCCTTGATGAGCTAACTCTATAAAGTATGCTTCTCTATCTTCCTTCAAGAAATGTTTCATCATTCTTTTGAATTTATCATCATTTTGATATTGGGCAATTTTAGAAGGTGTAGGTTCTTGATCCATACCATGTTGAGATTGATGTCCTTGAGACCCATGATGTGTCCCTTCGTGAGACATGTTAGGAGTTTTAGGACTCCCTGGATTAGATTGAGGTGGAGTTTTTTGATTACCTCCATGAGTTGATGAAGTGGGTGTTAGAAATAGGGAATACTGAGAGGGGGGGGGTGTGAATGAGTATTCTACAAACTTTATATTTTTCCCAATTATGGATATAATAGATTATCTTTATACATGCATAACATAAGAAGCTAAACAATATGCATAGCAACAGAAATAAAGAACTCATAACGCATGATATGTTCTTGAGGAAACCCTGGCCAAGGGAAAACCCTAGTGGGGATGGTACCCACAAAGATCCACTAATCAAAAGTATCTTGTTAAGGATGTTGACCCTGTTAGGAGTCTATTACAAGCATATAGTGTATCAGTCCTGATTAAGGGACTATAGGCCTTTTTAGAAGCCTCAACCCTATTAGGAGTTGTCAATACAAAATCTGATTACTAGATGAGCCCACTGCCCAAACAAGTAATGTACAATGTATACTTATTACAAAAATGGATTAAGGTATATAACCTTATGCTACTTGCATCAATCTCTTTTTGCTGCTCTTACATTCGCATTATATCATTACAATCTTTTCATCTCATTTCATCTTCTTTTTGGAATTACATATTACATATATACAAGTTATTAAAGATAATAAATTTACATGGTCAGCTTCCATATATCTTTATACAAGATTTAACATCTAGGATGTTATCCCTTTATATTGTTAAGTCATTATTTTGATAAACAAAATAATCCCTTAACTCTTTACCAATTCTACCTTCATATTCTATCTTGTCGGCTTAACATTATCTTCGGTAAAACTGTCATAACTAATTCCGTACATGCCATACTAACTTGTGCTCTAAGATGGGTCATCACTAGTCATCATAGAGTCTATGTTCAAGTGAACAAGCCCTGAACTTACTCCAGTCAATGTCGTAAACAAAAATTGTATCCTGGTGCACTGGTGAAAACATTGTCTTACACTTAGACAAATTTGCAATGCGCTCTACTATACTTGCTCTCAGACCTATGTGATCTTCATCTGGATCATATGTTTCCATAATGACAACATCTATGTACTCACTTCAGCTAAATTTCCAACAGGGGGTATGTAACCAGTTTTCAATCAAAAATTGCCTAGACCATCATCTTCATAAAGACCAAAATTGTAGAGTTACTCAAGAGTTGGACCTATGTGAGTAGGCAAAGTTGCAGTGTTAAGTGCTTCTCCAAATTTCTTATGTGAGGAAGCTCTTGTTTCCACCATTAAGCTTGGGTGAAGCAAGAAAGCAAGATGAAGACAACTGAAGAAAGACCTAATTCAAGAAAATTGAATGACGCAACCTTGTCAAGATTGAATTGATTGAAGATTAGATCGGATGTAAATAAAGGATACTATGCCATAGTAGTGTGGGTAGACACCTAATAGATGGCAGGCATGAGCTCACAACAATTAGCCATTTTAGTAACAAGACTGAATTTGAAGATAATTTTGACAAGGTTTTGACACAAGATGAAAAAGACTCAAATTGATAAATTAGAAGGCAAAATCAGACTCAAGAGCTCACTTTAGGAAAATGAATGAATTTGTTCTAGTTTCTGCTATATTCCTGACATAGTGATTTGTTCAACAGATTCTAGAAATAGGCTGTAAAAATTGAGTCTCTGACAATTCTAACACCTTGTAAGAATTTTTCCAAAATTTCTCAAACGACTTTCTGCAAGATCGTATGACAGTGGGTATACTTTGAAATGACAGTTGACAAAACTCGTATGACAATTGAAAATATCACATGATAGTTGATAATAGGATTTTGACTTTTTGTTTTTTACTGGTGGAAAACCTCATACGACACTATACAACCTATCATATGACAATACAGGGGTTTTGAAATGATAATTGCCAAAACTTGTACGACTTTCTAACCTTGTGGGATGACTTTTGAATCCAGAAAGGAATTTTACTTCAAATTTTGCAAATTTTAGGTTTTTAGTTTTAGAATGTTCACAAATTTTTTTATCCAAGTTTGAAGATTATTCTGGGATCATTCATTTTTAGTAACCAAAGAGATAAACAAGCACACAAAATAGCAAGCAAGTGATTCCAAGAATGTCTGAAAATAATAAACAAGGGACAAAGCAACCCTATGCATGAACAATCAAGTGACTAAATGTGCTAATCCCTAGGAGTGATAATTGTGTATGTTCTAAAAAGTTTTTCAATGATGCACATATTCCTAGAAAAATGAAAATTTGGCCTCACTAGGGTTTGTAGTAATGGTCTAACTCTGCAACTTTTGTAATCTCAAGAGGGAAAAATCCAATCCAAGTGCACTGGGGTTTTGACATAGTCTAAGAAATTAATCAATCGGGAGCTGCTAGAGAGATCTGATAACCCAACAAGAGACCACACCTATGAAAATTTCCTCCACAAGGACATTTATATAGCAACTATTGATACCACAATGAAAATGGCTATTACCACTTGAGGGTCTGTCCACGTGGTTGACCCAATTAAGGGAATGTCCACTATGGTTAACCCTCTCTAAAGGTGACTCACAAAAGATACCACATGGAGATTGGTTCTAGATTCAAGGATTTGAGTTTCTGATACTACCCAAAAAGGGAGTAGAGCATAGTCCTCTAGCCTTTTCACTTTTAACCAAAACAAAGAAGACAAATTAATTTGACACGCTAAGACCAATATTATCTCAAAAAGATCTATGACATCAACCACTTATGATCTATCAACCTCTCTAGAGAGAGAATATATCAATCAAAATTTGAAGACACATGAATCTAGTAGAATGTGAGACTCTCTCAGTAACCTCCCTACCTACAAGGGGATCCTTCATCAAGAAGAGCTTTGCATGCATGAACAAGTAGAAGAAGCCCACTCTCTCGAGATCATCCACAAATAGTGTTCATAGGGCCTATTTACTATGTGTAACAGATATGTAGAAAGAAAATCTATGTTCATTTTATAGCCCAAAATGAAGTCTGTGATATGAAAGAAAGAAAAGTCACACAAGCTTGATACATGAGAGTTCATTTTAATCCAAATCAAAATGTTATTAGCTTGAGAAGAATACTTGAATTCCTCGCAACATGCTTAGTAGATTTTTACCTATTTTAGCAATTTAGTTACATTTTTTTTTTCAATCAGATTCAACAAATATTAATCAAAAACAAAAAAATTCAATTGTTAGGGTTAGCATGTTACTCCAAATCTAAAAATCAAATTTGAAAAACTACCAAAAATCTTGAAATGACAATTGAATTCTAGATTCAAAACTCCTAGGATAGTGGGTTACCTCCCAGATGACAATCTGGAAACTCGTACAATAGTGGGTATCTTCTCATACAAAAATCAAGCTTCCAAATGACAGTGTGCAGTTTTGATACGAGCCTCGATAAGATCAACTATTGTAAGACAGTGGGTACCTCCTAGTATGACTTTCTAACAATGTTATCTCTAATGAGCATTTAAGGTTGTCATTAGTATCAAAGGTTTGTAAAGATATCGGTCGGTCACTTACATTGAGCTAATCGGTAACTAGAAGCAAGATAGACTAGTTGGTAAAGCATATATACCAAGCAGCAGATAGTTTACCGAGCACCAATAGACACCAACACCGATAGACAGTAAACACTGAGCATCACAGTATACACTAAGCAATTTATACAGTGTTCACCAAGGATCATAGAAAATGACATAGTTATTAGAAATGACACATACTTCTATGGAAATGGTTACAACAATTCATAAAACATTTTACCAAGATTGAGGAACATTTAATGTGATGATATTCATTAAATGCAATGTATATCTTTTTGTAATAGTTGATCTAGGATATTTTTGTATACCATAGATCTTAGGGTTATGACTATGTTGTGTAACCTAATTTTGTTAAAGCGGAAAAAAAAAACTATATATTTATGTGTTCACATCATTTTTGGTGTGAGTTGATATATGAATCACAGAGCACTTGAAGCAATTGCCCAAATTCAAGTCTATCAGTTAACAAAGCATAACTGAGTACAGAGGAATTTAGATTGAGTAGAATAAAAAAAGGCTCCTGAGCAGTTCAGAGTAGAGATTCATCACAAGGTGATATTTTATCAGAGCTTATAGATCTGTATCAAACAATTGAGTTGTCAAATAGTAGATAATTACCTATTACTTTCTGACAATTGTAATAGAGTTTTGGATAAAATCTCTTAACAGAGTAGACTTAATAGTCTTATGTAAATCTCTTAACCAAGTGCACACTTCATTAGTTTTGTCAAAATCCTATAACTAGGTATATCTAGCTGATCTAATATGTCACTCCTAATAGGGTGAGATCACTAGAAGTGATCAAAACTTGTAGCCCTAACAGGAAAACCTTTTCTATCTGCAGTAGTGAAGAATTTGTGGGTGTCATCCCCGCTGTAGTTTTTACCTTCTAACAAGGGTTTCTATGTTACCAAAATACTTGTTTCATGTGATTGTCATATTGATTCCATGTTGTCTACTTTCTTAAGTTTATTGAATTATTGATACATGTAGTTAGATTCAAGTTGTTTTGTCAGTTATTACTATTTACAGTTATATATCAGAAAGGTTTACAAGTAAAGTTTTTGAAGGCACTGATTCACCACTCCCCTCTCAGTACTTATCTCTCCTAATTCCAACAAGTGGTATTAGAGCTCAGTTCTCTTATTGAATAGTTTAACCACTGAAGGGTAAAGATCTAAGTCATGGAGAGATACAAGCTTGATAAGACTATTGAGAATCAAAAGATACAAATGTAGATGTTTATTGAATAGTACAAGCAAGCCAAGGAAGGACTGAAGAAAATGCTGGTTGAAAGAAAGAACCTAGCTATTCTACAAAATGAGATTGATTACCATGAAGAACCTATTGATGAAATGTTCGAGCACATTGGATCTAGTTATAGAAGCATCTCTGATGAATCTAAAAGCATAATCACTAATTTATCTGAAAGGACTCAACATTTAAATGATCAAGTGAAAGCACTATAAATCTGTCAAGAATCTCAGCTGGTGAGAATGGTAGAAACAATGAACAATGCTAGACAAGCCAAGAAAGAAAGCAATTTGGCTATTGATGACCGAAGACAAATGACTAGACAACTTCAAGCTAAAGAAAGTGAAATACAGGGACTCACTGATCATCATTTCCAGGTAACTAATCAAATGATGACTATAAATTAAGAGGTAAACTGAGTGAATGGAGAATTTTCAAGAAGACTAGAAGATGTTGCAAGACTTAGAGAGGAGAATGAGAAGCAGCTAATAAATGAAGTGAAAAATCAACAACAACAAAATGAAATGAAGAAACTTGTTGAGGACAATTCTAAGAAGATTGATGACTTTTTGACTAATCAAAGAAGATATGGGGGTAGAGCTAGAATAGGCTACACCAGTGAAGGAGAATCATCACAACAAGCTAAACAAGTCAATAACAATAAAAAACAAAAACCTAAAGCATTGGCATGTTATCACTATGGCAAAATGGAACATACATCTAATGTGTGTAGAAGCAAAGCACAAGGTAAACCTCCTGTCACTCCTAAGTTTAATGGATATTGTTATTATTGTGGTAAGTTTGGAGATCCTGCTTATGAGTGTAGAGCTAAACAAAATGATATTACTAACAATACCACTATGGAGAAAATATGCTATACTTGTAATAAACATGGACACACTACATGAGAGTGTAAGGCTAAGATGAAGCAAGTATGGACTCCTAAGCAGAAAACACAAAAGAAGCCCTATCAACTAAAGAGACAAGGTAACTCTTATGTTTGGGATTATAATACATGGGCTAACTACACTGCTTGTGTTAGATATGGACACATTGCACAAAATTATTTCAGAAAGAGTCAGATTGGACAATCAAGAAGTTGGACAAGCACTAGAATGGCTTGTATGCACTATCATAGGGTTGGTCATTTAAGAAAGAACTATAGAGTCCAAGCACCAGATGAAAACCATATATTTGAGAGTGGATATACTATTGCAAATATCATGAAGTTAAGGAACACTATGTGGAAGAAGGTATCTAATGAGAATGTTGAGTCAAGTAATACTGTTGGTAAAACCTCATCCACTAGATTGGGTGACATTAGTACCTCCACTTAAGGTGAAAAAGGTATGTATGGGACTGACATTTCAAATGATCACAATTTTACATACAGTTCCTTATATATGATGTACTTATACCAAATCAACATGAACAAAGATGCACTATGGTTTATATGTTATGAGCTAACAATGTTATACAATCAGTAAAAGAGAGATCGAGAGTTGGTTGCCCATTGGTAATCACTATCTAAGGTTAACCAAGCACATGTATCAACTGACGAAGAAATCTTATGTTAACCCAGCAGATGAAAAATTTTGTTGTCACCGAGTTGACAATTGTTTCATACTGAAAGTTAGGTCAAGCATTTATTACATGAAAGTTTGAGTGGGAATATCAAAAAGTCTATAAATACACAGAAATAGAGTTCATTTTTACATTGCGATTTCAAAGAGTGGAGATTTCACATAGAAGTGTTCAAGCTAGAAGATTTTCAAAAGGATTCAAGGATATTTTAGATGGAACCAACATCACTCTTCGATGATTTCAAGTAAGTTCATTTGCTATCAAACACTTTTTATCCTACTGCTTGCCGTAACCCTAAAATCAATTTATGGCATCTACATTGTCTGCAAACAAATCACAAGGTGTTGAGGAGGAAGTTAATCTAATTGTTAGAGAAAATTTTGATGAACCTAAGTTTAAGACACATCCCAAGGTCGCAGCACAAATAGATACAATGGGCACTTTTTCGAGCATACTAGAAAGGGTTTTATTGACAAAAGACATAAGATCATATATTCATTACAAAAATGGAGAAGTTGGAGATTTTGAAACTATTGTAGCACATCAACAACTCTATGGCACCGATGGTGAATTGAAACTAGAACACAAGAAGATTGAGGAATTGGGGTTATTGTGTATCACACACTTTCTACAATCATTTAAGAAATATTAGATTAGAATAATTTTGAGCAGGTATCATGATGACAAATTCTAGTTGGATAAATCGATAGAGGTCAACAAGAAAATGATCAATAGGGTTAATGGGCTTCCTACAACTGACAAGGCTAAAGCCTTCCATAGTTCATCACAACCAAATGTTGAGAAGAATACTGGAGCACAATGGGATGGTTGGGCACTGAAGATTTCAACAATCAGAGACCCAACAGTTAAATTTATAGCACATGTGATCAGGTACAAGTTATTTCAATTAAGCAGACTCAACAACGTACCCTACAGCATAGTAGACATGGCACAAAAAATTGTGGTAAAAGGTCACTAGGTTGATCTTTTTGAGGTATTGTTTCATCAACTATAGGAGAATATGAAGACAATAAGGAAAAAGAAGTGTAATACATGTAAGTTCGGATCACTACTTGTTTGCATATTTTTCTATCTACAAAAGTATGTAACTGGCACCAGAAAAGTAAATTGGAAACTAGATATATTGATAACAAAATAGATCAATGATATGGTGAATAAGTTAGGAGATAAGTTGAATATAGAGTTTGATGCATACTTCAAAGAATTTTAGACTAAAATGCATAAAAGAAGCAGAATTTTGAGTGAATTAGTTCAAAGATTTGAGAATGATATATGTTTTGTAGTCAACACAGATTATACTTTGATAAAAGTAGTTGAACCTAGGATAAAATGGTTGGCACCGATGGGTTATGAAATGAACCATGATTTCAGACTAAAATCCATTAATGCACTGCTTGCATTACCAAAAGATCTCATTGCCACTAGGTTCAGAGTATATGAAGAGGCCAAATCTAGAATTTCAACAAATATAGAGATCCATAAAATATCTAGAAAGGTAAAGAAGATGAATAAAAATCTTACTGCTAAATATGGAGATGTGTCTGAAACATATGAAGAGACACCGGTTGAACAGGCACCTGAAGGCCAGTTACAATTGGTTGACAAACCATATGATAGTGAGGAGATCAAGTCTGATAAAGAATAAGATCCAACACCGGTTCCTCCACCTGAAATTCCTATGAAGAAGCAGTTACTGGTACAAGAAGGTATGAAAACAAGATCATCAATTGCAGCTTCACCACCTGATAAGGAAGAATCAGAGAAAGTAACAAAACTAAGGGTAGCTACACTAATAAGGAAATATATCAAGAGAAAGAATAAGGTTGTAGCTAAGGCACCAAAGAAAAGAAGAAAACTGATAAGAAGTAAAGAAGATCTTGAGGAAACTGAGACTGAAGATGACGTAAATCAATTCAAGGTGGTCAGTTACCATAATAAAAAACAAGGTAAAAACAATAGATGAAATTATTGAAGACATAATTGAACATGGAGCTCTTACCAATCCCACACTAGATAGATTTGACAAGATGCCAAATGAAGATCAAACCAAGATAGAAGAGGCTGTCATCCAAATGATGATCAAATTCAAGAAAGTTCCAATGGAATTTTCCTGTGCATTACCAAAGAAGTTGGATGACAAGATTACTGAAAAAATGGACTATTGCACTAGACACCAAGAAAAGAAAGAGAGAATGATCTCTAGTTCGAGCAGCCCCACATCTAAGCTTTGGATAAATTAGTGAGTACATGAACAAATACCAAGAAAATTTTATGATCAAGAATAGAGCCATGATGATAATGGATGAAAATGTAGCAGATATGGACACCACAACTGATTCTATGTGGACATCAATTTTTAAGGCCAAAGAAAAAGCTGAGCAAGAAGCATTCCTAAACTTGTCTAAGAAGAGACACAATTCCAAAGGTAAAGGTCTTTGTATTGATGAGGGAACATCAAAGAAATCAAAGAACACCAATATATCAGTTACCGAGGTAATTGATATCATCCAGGAAAATGAAGAAATAAGTGTTTCACAGGATGCACCAGATAAAGTTGAAATTCAACTGGAGAAGAAAATTGATGATGATGTACTCATTGAGGACATCACAAATGGTGATCCTGATGATAAAGATGATGAAGATGTGAATATTGCACCTAATAAAGATGATGTTCTAGACACTGAATGTCTATTCACATCACTACTAAATAAACTTCCTATACTTGTAGAAGCAGTCACAATTCTTTCACAAGTACAACCCGACAGCTCAGACCTTGAGCAAAACAAAGACATCACAGGGGATCAAGACATTGAGAAACCTGCAGAGGCAGATGAGCTTACACAAATAGAGGCACCTTCCACCAAGGAAAAGACAATAGAAGAAATAAAGGAAAAAGAGGTGATCCCACTTGACACTACATCCGAGGCTCCTACTACATCAACTGAGACTACAACTATCAAGGAGCAGAAGAAGGAAGAACGTGTGTTAATCGGGAAGGATACTCCAAAATCTGGAGATAAAACTATTGCTATTATTGAGAAGAAATCACCTCTAGCACTGGAGAAGAAGAAGAAAAAGAAAGGAAAATGGTTGGTCACCCTAGATGAAGTGATAATTATCCCTGAGTGTGACCTAAGGACCCTAAGCCCCGAAGAATTGAGTAAATATGAGGAACTATGTTCAAGAAAGGTAGCTCAAGAGAAGTTGAAGCAAGAACATAAATGAAAAGAAATCTTAATAGACATGAGGGATATCCTACAATGGGTAGTACTTGAGGTGAATATTGATGAGGATGCTCCTATCATAGATCAACTTGCTACACTTGCCAAGAAGATCAATGCCCCAGACACTGATGTAGATAAATGGATTGAAGAAAGGGCAGAATCCATAATACAGTACAAATTGCAAGAGAAAATAAGCCTAGAAGTGGTACTGAAGAAGGTCAAATTATCTAAGGTAATCACCAAGATCAAAACTATCACTCAGATAATTTGTCAATATTTATTGAAGCTTTGTACTATAGACACCTTCACTATTGAAGTTAGTGAGAAGATCAAAGGATTAGAAGAAGAAATATAGTTAAGTACAAATGCAGCTATAACTGAACCTATTGCTTTCTCCAAGCACATTCACCAAGTTCAGGAACTTCGACAGTTAATAGCAGATTTGAAGAAACAAGAAGAGCACATAACAGATCAGGTTACTGAGTTATAGACAGAACTCTTGCCATACCTGAAAATTTTTGAGGCACATCTTGTCAAAGCCAAACAACTCATTGCAACACTACAAATTTTGGTGTTAGATAATATCTTTGACATGCATGCACAAGTCGGTCTTGAGCATATTTCTCTCACCAACTTGAAAAAGGAATGGGACAACCTCTTGGAGTTGGTGAAGAAAACCCACCAGCATATTTTTGACAAGATGTGAGTATACTACTTGATTTTTGTATTTGGCATTACTATCAAAAAGGGGGAAAATAATGTATAAGTCATTATGCCAAATATGTACATAGATGCTATGTATACTACATATTATCGGGAGCATGCACCAAGGCGGAGTACTTAGTACTTAGAATTTTTTTTTGATGTGTATATGTATATGGCAGAGATATAAGTTATAGAGAAAATTTTGTCTATATACATTCAAGTTTTGATACTAATGCCAAAGGGGGAGATTGTTATCTCTAATGATAATTTAAGGTTATCATTAGTATCAAAGGTTTGTAAAGATATCAGTCAGTCACTTACATTGAGCTAATCAGTAACTAGAAGCAAGATAGACTAGTTGGTAAAGCATATATACTGAGCAGTAGACAGTTTACCAAGCACCAGTAGACACTGACATTGACAGATAGTAAACACCGAGCATCATAGTATACACTAAGTAGTTTATACAATGTTTATTGAGGATCAGAAAAAATGGCATAATAATTAGAAATGGCACATACTTCTATGCAAATGGTTACAATGGTTCATAAAACATTTTACCAAGATCAAGGAACATTTAATGTGATGATATTCATTAAATGCAATGTATATCTTTTTGTAATAGTTGATCTAGGTTATTTTTGTACACTGTAGATCTTAGGGTTATGACTATGTTGTGTAACCTAATTTTGTTAAAGCAGAAAAAAAAACCACTATATATTTGTGTGTTCACATCATCTTTGGTGTGAGCTGATATATGAATCACAAAGCACTTGAAGCAATTGCCCAAATTCAAGTCTATCAGTTAACACAGCAGAACCGAGTATAGAGGAATTTAGATTGAGTAGAATTAGAAAAGGCTCCTGAGTGGTTCAGAGTAGAGATTCATCACAAGTAAGGTGATATTTTATCAGAGCTTATAGATCTGTATCAGACAATTGAGTTGTCAAATAGTAGATAATTACCTATTGCTTTCTGAAAATTGTAATAGAGTTTTTGATAAAATCTCTTAACAGAGTAGACTTAACAGTCTTATGTAAATCTCTTAACCGCATGCACACTTCATTAGTCTTGTCAAAATCCTATAATTAGGTAGATCTAGCTGATCTAATATGTCACTCCTAATAGGGTGAGATCAACAGAAGTGATCAAAACTTGTAGCCCTAACAGGCAAACCTTTTCAATCTGCAGTAGTGAAGAATTTATGGGTGTCATCCCCACCGTAGTTTTTACCTTCTAACAAGGCTTTCTACATTACCAAAATACTTGTGTCATGTGATTGTCATATTAATTTCATGTTGTTTACTTTCTTAAGTTAAATGAATGATTTATACATGCAGTTAGATTCAAGTTGTTTTGGTCGGTTATTACTATTTACAATTATATATCAGAAAGGTTTACAAGTAAATTTTTTGAAGGCACTGATTCACCCCTCCCCTCTCAGTACTTATCTCTCCTAATTCCAATAGATAAAATTCATATGAAAAATGTATGGATAGAAAATAAAAGATCATTGTTTTAACCAGAAAATGACAAGAAATTGATAGAAATTGAATGGAAATCCATTTCAGGGCCCCACGGTGGGTGCCAGAAATGTGTGTGTGAGTTTTGTACCTAGCTGTAGACACAACACTTTAGTAAAACATTAGAGGTTAGCAAAAACCAAAATCTGCAATGAAATGGAAACTAAACTAACCGGGTGATTTACTGCCTTCTAGTAGATGTGAGTATGATACTCTTAGATCAGACTAAGATCAATAACAATGCAACACCTAAACGAAGGATTTGAATGCAAAAATATGAAAGACTATGAATGCAGATTAAGCTATATTTTTGGATTTTCTATGCAATAATATGAGACATTGTATGAATCTAAGCTAATATGAATGAAATGGAATGCAATTTTAATCTAAGAATGATATGATGATGAAATCTATGATATGAAACTATGAAAAGATTATGATCACCTACGAAAGATCTCACAAATTGCTTGTCGCAAGTGCTCAATCCTTCAATTGCCAATTCGCTAGAGTAATTGTGCAAATTCAAGTGTTGATGAAAATGAAGAGCTAAGCCTTGTTTTTATAGAAACCCAGGGCTTTGAGGATGCAGGAGAAAACCCATAAATCACTCTTGATAAACTTAGGTTGATTTTTGAGTTATCAGGAAATCAGAGATAATTAACTCACAAAATTCATGCAAAAGCAGTGTTTAACTGAAAATAGAGTTTAGATCAAATTCCAACTCATCATCAGATGTTGAGTTTCAATTTTAAAATTGATTGTTAATTTCTAGTTGCCTGCTTTTTTGATTGTGCATGATTTAATTATAAATTAATTAAAAATAAAGTGATTTATTCTCAACTTAACTGATTTTTGAAATAAAATAATTGATTTATGGGTTAATCAATTATTAGATCAAACTTTTATTCAAAAACTATATTATTAAATATTGACAACTAATGTTAATTAATTAAATAAGAATTTAATCAATTAGTCATGAGATTTTAGATTTATTGTCAAAATTAAATAATACAATTTAGGAATAAATATAATTTAATTAAATTAAATAATTAAGTGGCAGTATTAAATCTAATTAATTAAATATCAAGAATATTCAATTAATCAAACTTTAGGATAAATAAGATTTATCTCCAAATAATAATTAAATTAAAGATAATTAAGATAAATAAGAATATTGCTAGAAATATTTCCCGATGTAGAATTTAAGATAAAATCAATTAGGATTCGATATTGTGCAGATGTGCCTTAGGTTAGGACTTTGATGTTGATTTCATTCGAATTGAAGATGTAAGAGGTTAATGAACCTATAGCCCATTTTTGGGGTATTACACATACCTATCCTATCTAAATGACATCAATACAACATCAACCAAGTGATTCTGAATGACATCAAGTGATATCCAAACATCATCAACTTATCTCAAACATCAACAACATTTTATCAATCATAGTTTTTCTCATCAACTCATATCAATCAAACAAGGGCATTTGTTGAAATGTGCATATCATCAATATTTTTCATAAATGAAAACATATTGGATCAACAATATAAATCAATATCAAAATTTTCTAATAGGCAATCAATATTTTTTATTTCTGAGGGGCCATCATAAGAGTATCAAATTGGCATCAAAACATCAATGACTTTGGGGCATACAAATTTTTAAACTATTATTAGTGGGGCATATCATATCAAATGTTGAATCATATCAGGTAGTATCATTAATCATATCAGGTATCAAATTAGGACCTAAATCACTTGTGTATTAGTTAATCAGGACCTAAAAGCAATCAGGACTTAAAAATTTATTTGAATCAATGAGCTTTGCACATCAATTCAAAGAGGGGCATTTTTAGACACTAAAAAATGGACAAGTGCTTAAAATCAATCAAAATGGCGAAATCTTAGCAAATGCTATAATTCTCATAAAAAAGGATCAAATCAATTTTTAAATGGACATTTATTAATCAAAATTGGACAAAATCAATAAAATCAAAGGAAAAATAAAATAATGATGTTAAATAATTAAATACAAGCTTAAAGGGGTCAAAAGCACTATATAATTGATTTTAATCAATTAATTGTATAGTTGTTAAATCAAAAATCAAATTGAACCTATTCCCTTACATGGCTAATTTAATTAATTGATGGAATTTAATTAATCCTAATATCTTTCAACAAACAATTTGAGCAACCAATGAGAATTGAAGAACAAAAGCACATGGATCACTCCAAAATAGGTGAATCTCAATCACACAATTTCAACTTTGAATCTCGTCCACTCAAATTTGTCTTTTTGTCCAAACTTTTGAGACAACCATTTAAATTGTCCCCCCATTCAAAAACATTGCAAAGTTTTTAACTCAACCAAGGCTAAATCATGATTAAATAACTCTACCCCCTACCCTTGGGATTTTACTATAAACAAGAGTCATTTTGAGAGCATAAGATATCTTAGAAATTCATTTGCAAAGCATCATCATTATAGGCAATTTCATAGAAATTAAGAGCAATTGAGATAATTTGAATTATCTTTGTATCAATTTGATCATTTTGAGAGCTAGTCTAAGCATTTGTACTATCATATTTCTCATTCTAGATTTGTCACTAGTGTAGAATAGGTTGAGAGCTTTAGTTACCAAATTAGTTAGAGAACCATGGGATGTCATGGATGTTAATTTCAATTGTTAGCTTATATTTGCATTGTATTTTCCTAGAATTGTACTTTAGTATCCTAATTTCATGAAGGTGCTAAACATTCACACATAGGTACTAAGACCAGAGGTAATATATATCAATTGAAATCTACTAAGTTTAGTTATTTTGTTACTAAGATTGATGACTATTGGTTATGACATAGAAGGTTTTGTCAAATCAATTTTGATAACATGGTAAAAATATCTAAAAATAATGCTATCAGAGATCTACCTAAGATTGTGAAACCTGCTAACACTATATGTAGAGAATGTATTTTGGGAAAGCAGACAAGAAGAAGTTTTGCAAGCAAAGGATACTCAACAAAGGGAAATTTGGAGCTGGTTCATATAGACCTTTGTGGACCTACTTAGACCAGGTCATACTTTGGAGACATGTACTTTATCATAACCACTAATGATTACTCTAGAATGATGTGGGTTGGATTTCTTAGAGAAAAATTAGGAGCATTTGAGGCTTTCAAGTTTTATAAGGCAAAAGTTGAGAATGAGACAGGCCTAAAGATAAAGTGTTTGACATTAGACAAAGGTGGAGATTTCACTTCACATGAATTAAATATCTTTTGTGAGAAGCATGGTATTATAAGACAAACTTATGCACCTAGGACACCACAACAAAATGGAGTTACTGAAAGAAGAAAAAAAATAGTTCTTGATGCGGGAAGAACCATGTTGATAGAAGGAAAAGTTCCACACATGAATTGGAGAGAAGTAGTCAATACAATAGTGTACACAATGAATATAGTACAAATTAGAGAAGGTACATACAAGACACCATTTGAGATATGGTATGGTAAGACACATATTGTTAATTATTTCAAAATTTTTGGAAGTAAATACTACATTAAGAGAGATGAATGCATAGGAAAATTTGATGCCAAAAGTGATGAAGGTATATTGCTTGGCTACTCTACTAGAAGTAAATCTTATAGATGTTACAATTTGATAACTAGGAAATTGATTGAAAGTACCAATGTGAGAGTGGATGAAAAGTTTCAAGTTAGAGAAAGATATTGTGACTTTAACCCCTGTGAGATTTCATTTGATAATATAAATATAAATCATGACAATATGTAGAGAATAGAGAATGGTAATAAAAATGAAAGGAATGAAGCATCTCAAGATGTTTTGATAATTAATAATGGCATAAGTGTGGAGTTGAGGGAACATACCACACCCAAATATGTTCTGAGAAATAACCCTAAGGATCATATAATTGGTGACAACAATAAGAGAACTAGAACATGATTACTGAATAAAGAAGAGAGGTCACAAACTAAAAATGCCATCTTCTTAATCTCACAAGTAGAACCTCATTCCACACATGAGGCATGTAGAGATGAATCATGGATCAATTCCATGAAGGAACAATTGGAGAAAATTTAGAAAAATGACACTTGGGAATTGGTTCCAAGACCTAAAGACAAAAATGTGATTGGTACTAAGTGGGTATTTAGAAACAAGATGAATGAAGGAGTTTTTGTTAGAAACAAGGCTAGTTTGGTGTGTAAAGGGTATTCACAGAAATAAGGAATTGATTTTCATGAAACCTTTACACCTATTGCCAAGATTGAGGCAGTAAGATTATTTCTAGCTTATGCTACTTATAAAGATTTCAAAGTATATTAGATGGATGCAAAATCAACTTTCCTTAATGGAGACTTGGAAGAAGAAGTGTACATTGAGCAACCTAATGGATTTCCTTTATCAGGAAATGAAGATCTAGTTTGTAGATTAAAGAAGGATTTGTATGGATTGAAACAAGCACCAAGAGTTTGGTATGCAAGATTGGATAAGTATCTAATTCATTTGGGATTCAAGAAAGGTAATGCTAACATAAATTTGTACTTAAGAATCAATGAAGAAGGTATCTTGATTGTTGAAGTTTTTGTTGTTGATATTACCTTTGGAGGAAATGATGAAATGAGTAACAAGTTTGTAGATGAGATGAAAAATGAATTTGAAATGTCTATTATTGGGGAGATGAAATTCTTCCTTGGACTACATATCAGTCAAAGTAAAGAAGGGATATTAATATCTCAGACCAAATATCTTAAAGAACTATTGAAAAAGTTTGGCATAGATGATAGTAAACCTATTGGAACTCCTATGGTAAATAGGACTAAGCTATCCCTAGAGGATGAGACAAATAATGTAGCACATACAAGATATAGATCAATGATTGAAGGTTTTTAGTATCAAACACATACTAGAGCTAATATTGCTAACGTAGTTGGAGTTGTTGCAAGATTTCAAGTAGATCCTAAAGAATCTCACCTTATGGTAGTAAAAAGGATATTCAGATATCTAAAGGGCACAATTGAGTTTGGTCTATGGTATGATAGATCACATGAATTTACATTTCATGCTTTCACTGATGATTATTGGATAGGGAATGTAGATGATAGGAAGAGCACCAGTGGAGGATCATTCTTCCTTGGTAAAAGATTTATTTCTTGGCTTAGCATGAAGTAGGACTGCATTGCTCAGTCTACAATAGAATCAAAATATGTTGTAGCAGCAATCAATTGTAGATTAGATAGATGAAGAAAATGTTGAAGGACATTGGAGTATGTCTTGAAGATTCAGTTACTATCCATTGTGACAATACTAGCATGGTGAATATGTCAAAGAATCTTGTTATGCATTCAAAGAAAAAACACAGAGCAATAAAGTATCATTTCTTGAGAGATAAGGTAGCAGTGAAAGAAGTGAAGATAGAATATGTGAATACAAAGGAAAAAATAGCAGACATTTTTACAAAACCTCTGCCTAAAGATACATTTGAGTATTTGAGAGGTATGCTAGGGGTCATGACCCAGCCTTTTCATGAATAATTAATGTAGAAATTGCATTAGTCCAGAAATATCAAAGCACTATTTCATTATCTGGACTGAATGCTTGATGTTTCTCCTATGGGGGAGTATATGTATTCGAGATGAGTTACTGAGAACTCTTAGAACATAATGACACCTTTGACATTGATGTCAATGGGGTAGAGAATAACACATGAAAAATAGTATAAGAGAATCATCCCTTGGGGGAGAAATGTTTAGAAAGATCCATGATGATTGATGAAGAGGATTTGAAAAGATGTTGAGGCATGGGGAGAGAAATAGATGCAGTATATTTGGTACATATGGAACTTAGAGATGTTTTTTTATCTATGTTTCCATCAATGCCAAAGGGAGAGATTGTTAACATGAATGTTGAAGGTATTACTATGGGGGAGTATCCTAGTAATATTGGATGCATGTTACATTTATTGTGTGTTGCATTCATGACAAAGTTTGTCATTGATGTTAACATATGTTACTGAATAGTTATTTACAAGCTTGTAGACAAGCTATAGAGAATTGTATAGACACAATATGAAGAATTAGCATGTACAAACTTAGAAGAAGACTTCTCATGATGTCTTGGGTTACTAGATGTGATCACACATGTTTATGAGTTGATCTGATAGAGTTATGACTGATTTATTGATAATTATTTCTCAGGAGATAGAAACTATGATTTTCACAGAGTTTATTATAGAAATTTGTGGATAGCACTCATGGTTTTTTAAGTTATGATGTACGAAAATAGGTTCATGTTGGACACTAGCTGGAGAGCTTATTGAGATTATATGGAGTTGTAATCATGAATGTGATGTCATCTATGGTGTGTGTATTGGTGAAGACCTATTTGGAGGCTGAATTGGAACACATTTTAAGTAACTTGATGAGCGAGATTGATTTACAAATCTAAATGATAAATTGATGTAATTTTTATGTTGTAACATTGTAAGAGGTTCTGCGTGAATCTTCACATGGGTCCATTTTTATTTTTTAAATAACATTTATCCTATATAGGCCTATCCAGATTTAATTATTGTAACTTGTATATACATATTGAAATCCTTGGAAAGTAGTGTGTGTGCTGCATATGCGATATGTAGAGGAGAATGTGAGCTTAAGGTTGCATTAGTTACTATTTTAAGAATAGTGGTTGTGCACTTGGGCACAAGGTGGAGCTTTCTTGACTATGGTTGAGTACTGGAAGTAGTTTCAGAATAAAATTATCCTAGTCTTGAAGCTGTGAGGTTTGGAGAACATGAGGGTGGCTTTAACTCTCAAATCTCTTGATTAGGTTGATATATTTTAAACCCCTAACAAGGTTACTACCTATAGTAGGAATAGACTCTAGCAAGGTTGATTCCTTAACAGGGATCATATTGTAAAAGGCTCCTAACATGGCCTGTCCTTTGACCAAGACCTACCTATTTTAATACTTGGATCCTAACAGGGTCAAAAATCTTAATAGGGTTATTATACTCATAGTGAAAATATTTGTGGGTGCCATCCCCACCAAGGTTTTTCCCTTAACATGTTTATCCTCGAGAACACATCTTACTATTCATGTGTGTGTGTATTATGGTTGCATTTAATTTTTAGTTTTGTATTTTGTTTTCAACAATAAGTTTGAAGTTAAAGTTTAAAGTATTCTATATTGGCATCAATTGATTGACCCTCCCCCTTAGTTTTTTAGAAAATTGTTATTCTAACACTTCTTTACATATCAGTGGAGTTTATATTAAACTTCAATATAATCATATTATTATTGATATCAATATTGAATAGTGAGATTCCATATTAGATATAAATTGTAGATCAATATTGATAAGATGATCACACTCATATCATCATTATATAAACTTTGATAATATCATCTTCTCATAGTAGTGCAAATTTGCAAGAAGAAAATTCATTATCAGACTTATAGATAAAAATAAGAAAACAAAATTGCACTTACAATCTGATCACAAAATTTAATAGTGTGGAGAATTAAATAAAAGGTTCTTAGTATTTATGGCACAACTTCAATACCACCAAATAACTCAATCTCTCTGGACTTGTATGTAAACTCCTTGATAGACATTCATGAGTAATTGTATCAACCTAAGGGTAATCACCTTAGTACCCAAGATTATGTAGATCACATTAATACATGTACTCAACACCCACACCGATTTGATATCAATGCAAATCTAAGGGAAAAAATTCAAGCATGCATAAATTTTGGAATATGGAACTAGTAACTTTAAAATAGGAAACAAATGCACATTTATAAATTTTTATATGGTAAGAGGAAAAGAACTGAATAGAGAGATTATTAATGTGGAACCAAATCATACAACTGTATCAAACATCTTTTTTCTCTTTTTGTTCCATAAAATGTTGGTGGTCACAAGGGGGACCTCCTCCCCATTAAGATATTCAACTTAGAAGTTACGTAAGTCACTCAATCAATTCAACATTTAAGCCAAATTGATGCCACTTTGGGCAATTTGAACATGGGTCTCCAACATGAGAATCTTACAGCCTTGCCATTTGACCATGGCCCTATTGACTATTGGTGCAAGAGCACCAAAAGCCCTTGAAACCCATTGAAGAAAAATTTGGTTAAAACATTGTAATAAGGCCATTGATAGGCTATATCTTTTATTTTCATAGTTTAGTAGTTTCATCTCATGCATTATATTGCACTTGGAAGGCCATTTGAGCCATTCTTGTAAGCCTTAAGGCAATTTGGGCCTATGTTGGTCAAACCTAGTCAAAGGTCCTAATAGGGGTCAAAGGTGGAAACAATGGTAGAAATAATGTTTCTATAATATATTTGACATGTTATCAGAGGTATAAGTTAGTATAGGATCATTTGAGCATATATTGTGCAATCTTGCAAAAACTGTCAAATCTTGCAAAACTTTTCAAAACGTTTGCAAAACTTGCTTGTCAAATCTTGCAAAAATTATTAATTTAATTACATAGTCTACTACCTTATCATTGAAACCAATGTTTGTAAATGGTGTGTTGAATTTTCAATTGCCTTGGTTCTTTTTGCATTTTTTCTATGTTTAAGTATTCAGATATAGTTCCTTAAAAGGATTCTCCAATCCATGGAGAGTTGTCTTCAATATGCCTTCCATTTTTTTGGCAATGCAACCAATGCTATCTATTGGTAGACCTTCAATTTGTTGCAATGATAGTTCCATCAAATTAACCATTTTTCTTGACTTCAATAATCACATGATTTTAGAAATATCAATCAAGTTTTAGGAGTTGTAATTTGATCATAATTGATAGCTAGTAATTAATCCTTCTACATCCACATTTGAATGACTATATTTAAGTGTAATAAAATATAAGAGAGACAACCAAAGCAATCAAATAATGGGCTAGATAAGCATTTTCCTTTTATTTGAGGCCATAAAATTAAAGTTGTCTCAATTTAATATGATATAGTAGTTAAAACCTACTCTACTTAATATGATACTCATACATACTATGTTGATTTCATTTCCCATGATTAGATATTTACAAAGATTTCATTTCTTTGTTATCCTAGATCATTTTCCTTATAATGGTCGGATCCTTGTAAGTAAATGAAATTGCTAGTTGTTTATCAAATTAAAATGTAATGTTTATGATGCTCAATTGTTGGTTCTGATTTAATGTATAAATATTGTGTGATTTTGTCACCCTTGGTGGAAACATGTAATTGACTATAGAGTCAACCCTATTGTTGAGGATCTTCCATAGTATTAATAAAGTAAAGGTAAGGAATGAAATAATATAAAATGATTATGATGACTGCGTACTATTCATGTTGTCTATTATGTAATTTTTAGCTAACATAAGATAAATGAATTAAATATGTAGGAACTTGAACAGTCTTGATGAGGATCTAGCACAGTTTCATGGATCAACATGTATAAGTCAATACACCCTATAGAAAAAGTATATTATTTTCTTTCTTTCTCGATGCAGAGCCCTCCTAAATTCCTCTAAGGAACCTAACTCAACCCAAGGGATTCAAAAAAGATTGGAACCCTCTCAAGGAATTAGATACATCATGAAATCAACTCCCCTTCAAGGCATATAGCCCTTATTTCTTCAAAATTCCAACTACCAAATATGATGGCTTATAGGGTCTTCAACTTTCCCTATCCCAACTTGCATCTACTCCCCACACACTCTCCCAATGTAACTCACTACTTAGACTTATTAGAGGTCAATGCACCTTTCTTGGAATCCCTCTAGAATCCATACCCTAAGTGTAATGCAACATCACTAAACTTTAAATCCTCTTCCTCTTTCTTATGACTATCCTTACACATAGACCTTAAACACAATTCATTTTAGACTCTTGATTTAGATTAACAATCACCCCTTGGATTCCCCCTACACCCAAGAATAAATGAGAATCCTTAATCCTTGATTAAAAAGACCCCACCCTTGACCCTCTTTGATCTTGTAAAAAATTACCATTTACTATCCTAAAAGATAGTAACCCTACAAATTTCAAACCCAACAAATCAACATACTATACCACTATCACTATGAGATAGTCATGTCAATCTTTGCAACTTTGATTGTTAAACTCCTATCATTGGACTCTCTACCTTCTTCAAGCCTCCATACTATAGACTATATGTCCTGTCATTTCCTCAAGCCTCCATGGACAAACATCCATTTGATTATGGAAAAATTATTCAACTCTATGACTAAGACAGTCAACCCTCTCTTCCCTATGAAAGTCCAACCACTTTCATGGCTTCATAGCGTATGCTATTGATAAAAATATTTGATTTTTTTTTGGTTAAGATGTTTTTTGTAGAATATTTTTTTCTAGATAGCATAAATTATACCACCTTATCATGATATTGTTTTTTTGGCTAGAAGTAATCATAGTCTCCCTCTTATGGGCTTGATTCTTCATCTATATCTTCATTTTCTTTTCAATTATCATTTTCACTATTATTTCCTTGCCTTATCAATTTTATAGCTTTTTTTTTATTTAATGTGTTTTATAGTGTGCAGGTGACAGGTTGATCTCACTCATTTAGGACATAGATGCCCCATAAAGATTTTCATTCATCACCTTCACATGTCAATATTGCATATAGGGAGGTGAAATTTTCTGAATCATGATGTATTTGGAGTCATCTTGTTCAAATGTAATTTTCTTTTAGGTATCAATTCTTACCTGCCATAGTAAGCATACATGGAATTAGCATTTGGAAAATTTGTTGAAGGTAGTTCTCATTCTTTGTATGTCTTTTAGGTTTTAAATTTAAATATTCTCTTAGTAGTCTCTAAGTAGTCACTAGTGATTTTAACAACTTTAATATTTTGTTCACTAAGAAACCAATGCATTAAGCATTGTCTTATCAGATAGTGCTTACTAAGTTTGTTAAAGATCTAATGCCTTGCCTTCTTCAAAGAATAATTAATTCATGGGCAACTCAATTAGGTTGACCAAATTTATTAAAATGTAGATTCATTTACCATTTAAGAATTAGCCTTTACTCATCATCATTTTATATGAGTTGGCTAAGTTCATTAACAATCCATAGAACATGACATCAGTGAATTCTTCAAGTGCCCAAACTTATTGTTATATTTAATTAATTGATAATCACTAGTAAGTCGGGTAATTACAATGAACCATATTAAAGAATAGTGATTAAGACCAATGTGGAATACAATGACTTAATCTATCATACATTCAACTAATATAATGGGAAACAATTAGCAAATGATAATGCAATGATTAAATTACTCATAAAGAGTCACCACTCCTCAAAAGAAGAGGCCCATCCTAAAGAGACCACCAAGCTATTAGCTAAGGATATAAGAATGGATGATTTTGGATTGAGGAGTCTAGTTAGGATGACATCAACAAGAAGTCAATTTGCTCATTGCTACTAGATATAGGAAGATGAACTAATTTCAATTCTTCATTAAATTTGGGCCTTCCTTGGTTAAGTTTGAGCCTCCTTGAAATTTAGGTGGCCTTGTATTAAATTTGAGCGTATGGCTATTTATTTTTAGGCCCAATGTTTGAGAGTTTTGAACTTCCTTATTCATCCTATGAATGAATTTGGAGGCCATATGTTATAGATCTATAGATATATGTTTGACCAAATGGGATCTATTGTTTGCAAATAGTGCCATATGTTTTGAATTTAGGTCCCTTATACAATGGATAAAGGGCATGCATACTGATTTTAATAGCCCCATGTTACAATGAGGCCATACTCATGTTTTTTAGGCCTACATATTTCATTTTTAGGTCTAATCTCACTGTCTTGCACCCAAATTTGGGCTCGAGGACATACGTTTCATGTATAGGGCCTAATATTTGATCCCAAATGTTATGTTTATGAGGCCTAACTCATTTGAATCTAGGGCCAAATATTTTAGATCTAGGGATTTCTTATTGGGCTTAAGTAAGATTTAGGCCTCATATTGATGTCGAGCTTAGTGGACTCCTTGGAAAAATTCATTAGGAACTCATCTTTTGTGCATTTGTTTTGTAACAAAACCATATAAGATTCTCCAATAGGATCATCCTTCTTGATCCAACCAACACCTTAGACTAATCAAAGGTCAAAACACTTCCTTTCACAACCACTAGGCTCCACACCTTTAATCTAAGCCACTAACCTTCAAACACCTTCCGCTGGTTTCAACTAATCCACTTAGTTCATCAATAAACCCTTACCTGAGTGCTAAATAGGCCTAGATCCTAGTAGTCCTGCTCAGCGAGTAATCCTAGGTTTTCTTCAAACTTCTCAAAAGGAATCAATTTTTTTTATCATATTCAAATACCCTTTTTCATGCTACACAACATGTGTCAAACTCACCTACTAATCCTTTGGACCAGTTGTACACACTAGTGCCTTGCAACCTCAGAATTAGGTCTAATAGCCCTCCATTTACAAAGAAAATCCTATGATAATTCATCCCCAAACCACCCAACCATGAAAAAATCTTCATACATGATCCAAATCAAAAAATTTTAAGGTTTATTTGAGATGCCACATAGGTTTACCCCTCCAAGTACCAAACCCTCACTTCTAGGAACACCAACCTAGGGCTTTGTTGGTTTGACCCCTCCAAATACTTATAATTTACACCAATGGATATAAAACCTTCCAATAAATTAGTATAAACATAAAACATCATAAAATGTGGCCATACTTCATTTAGAGATCTCAGACCATGACTGGTGCTATACACCCAAACCCTTAATCAACAACTTTTCTCAACTTGTGGTCATTCCTTCATCAACTTTGACCATTATTGCATTAAAATCCACACAAAAAATTATAATAAAGTTCTATACTCCTCCCACAAGCCACATTGATCAAATAAATTGGGAGAAACCTAGTTGCTCATGAGGACTTCAAAATAATTCAAATTGATTGAATGCACTATTCAGGAACAGTCAGAAAATAAATGGGATTCTTTGTCTTAAAAGTTAATGGAACACTACACTATTGACATGAAAATGAAAAAAAATAAAATAATGACCATTATACTTCATATCCCTATCAAAATTTTATTTTTGCAAGCATTTAAAGTCACAGGAGTAGTGACTATACACATGGCCAGAACAATGACTATTACATAAACTTTCTTGTTTATTGATCAAGAACTTGTTAGATTTGTTTTATCTGACCTCACACACTCACATACACTATTATCCCTTCATGGATCCTATATTTAAATAGATCCTCATATCCTCTAATATCTGACACAGCCAAAACTACCCATCAACTTAAAGGGAATAATTAAAATTGATTGTATAACTATTTGACATGACATTTTCTAAGACATGTTATGTTGTCAAGTTGAAAACCAAGATGTCAAATTGACAAATATGATCCTTTTCCCCTATTATACCTTCTAAACACATCTTGATTATGTTTTATCAATGTCCTTATATCCATGACTCCTACTTACCTTCACAAAAAGTCTTATTATGCCTTATAGGCATTTTTGGCAACTTGACACAACAGTGAGCCTATTATATCATGATGGATCTTATTAGATAATTGCATGAATAAATTTTATTATATGTTTACTCCCTTAAAAACCCCTAAATACTATAACCCATCAATCTTTTACATAATGACCCCTCTAGGCCTCTTGCCTCACATTGACAAGTTTGCATACATTGACTCATCTTGCTATCATTTACAAATTTTTTTGGCACTAATGACCATGATTACAATGGTTAAAGTCATTTTAGGTATTTTTAGTATTCATAGGTCTTCAAATCCTCTTAGATCTCCATCAAGATCATGAAGTGATCCCTATAGCCATGGTGCCCCTGCACCACACACATTGGAGATGCGAGTTTTGGGCAAGATTGTGTAATATATGCTCAAATTACCCTGTACTAACTTATACCTTTGATAACATGTAAAACATAGTATAAAACCATTATTTATACCATTATTTCCACCTTTGACCCCTTTTAGGACCTTTGACTAGGTTTGACCAACATAGGCCCAAATTGCCTTAAGGCTTACAAGAATGGCTCAAATGGCCTTCCAAGTGCAACATAATGCATGAGATGACACTACTTAACTATGAAAATAAAATATATGGAATCTCAATAAAATTATTAAAATATTTTTACCAAATTGGTCTTCAATGGGTTTTAAGGGCTTTTGGTGCTCCTGCACCAATAGTCAATAGGGTCATGGTCAAATGGCAAGTCCATAAGATTATCATGTAGGAGACCCATGTTCAAATCCCCCAAAGTGACATCAATGTGGCTTAAATGTTTAATTGATTGAGTGGATTAAGTAACTTCTATGTTCAATATGTTAATGTGGAGGAGGTCCCCCTTGTGACCACCAACATTTTATGAAATAAAAAGAGAAAAAAAGATATTTGATATAGTTGTATGATTTGATTCCACATTGATAATCTCTCTATACTATTTGAGACAACCTAAGGAGACCACTAATAATATTTTGAGTAGGGATTTTTTTATAGGGGACCTTGGCTTCTATTTGCTACATCTACTAATGTAGGAGCATCAAAGGTCTTGAGAGGCCAATAAGGGTAGAATGGTTGAAATATTATAATAATGCCATTTGTATTATTTTTAAAGTTAGATAATGTTGTTACATGCATTGGATTGAAATTGTAAGGCCTAATGAACCATCATGTATTCATTTTGCCCAAGAGGCCTTGATTGGTCAATAGTGGGTCAAAATTGGTCAAACTGGTCAAATAGGTGAGGATAGTGTAGAAATGATGTTTTTGGTATAACTTAAAAAAAGTGAAATGTATATTTAATTTTACACACTTCTATTCACTTTTACGTGAGAGAGGGTGGAAAGGGAAGTGAATCCCTATTGAGCAATCCATCTTGGAATCCATCAACAATAATATGAGAGAAGGGATTAAATCCATGCATATTGATATCCATCCAACCTTTAAACCATCAATTGCATCTATCCAGCCTTGAATCCATCAACCTTGATATCCGTCTAGGGGTTGAATCGATAGGGGAGGAAGGAAAATCCATAGACAAATTGATTTGGAAAAGGCTCAAACCACCTATCATCTGGCTCACGAGAACCTCTCATCTATAGTGGAAGGTAAAAGCTAAGACAAAATGCAATCTTATAGGTCACCACTAGGTCAAACACCAATTTGGTATATGTGAAACCTAATGTACAACTCCCTTTTCAAATTGAATGGTCGCATGAAACATAAAAGCTCATTTTACTTGTTAATTCTACATTTAAAAATATTAGAGTACAAGCCATGAAACATAAGGAAATTTTACTAGTTAATTCTGCATTTAGAATATCATAGTATAAGCTGTGAAACATGAGTAGATTTTACTAGTTAATTTTACATTTAAAGATAGCATTGTACAAGATTCTACCATTTGGCTCATTAAAAACCCTTGTGGGAACTACAAATTACAAACATTCAGCCTCTCCAAACATTCAACATCCACCAATGCTTCTATGAGCGGAGAGACTAAATATTTGTAATTTGTAGTTCCCACAAGGGTTTTTCCTTTTCAATAGAACTAACATAGAAGAATTCAGGGGGTATCTTACTGCCAGCAAAAAATTTAGGAACCATCTCAGTTTGGTCAATAATATTCTTAAGGGATTAAGTCTTCTTAAGGGGTTATTTCTTGCATTCATTACTCAATTGGTCATACTTTCTACATAACTAAAAAATAAGATAACATTTTCATATTCTATAGGTTGATTCCAAGTGCCAAACCTAGAGATCAATGTAACATAGGTAGGCACTATAGAGTTAACAACCACATTTAACAACTTGTACTATGATATTCTAAATGTAGAATTGACTAGTAAAATTTCCTTATGTTTCATGGCTTGTACTCTGTATTTTTAAATGCAGAATTAACAAGTAAAATGAACTTTTGTGTTTCATGTGACCATTCAAGCTGAAAATAATGACAGTCCTATTTGATGGTTAGCCTCATGTATGTGTTGCAATCAAGACAATGGTTTGAACCTTTATCATTGTTTCTTCATTTACTCATGGTGTTGTTACAAAATAAAGATCCTATGATGGAGAGAGTTGTCATCCAAATTCATTTGAAATCGTGAAGTGCATTGTCATGGTGAAGGGAATAGGCTAGGGCCAAGGGGTAACTAGTGGTTATGGAACTAAGGAGTTTATGGAGTGTTAGGTTGTAGGATGAGACACATTGAAGTGTCCCAATGATCAAGTGTGTGAGTTATCTCTTGAAGAGCATGTTCTGGGTCAAGAATTTTAGGATTGAATCAAGCCATGTGTTGTTTAGATACTAGGCCATCAAGTGAATCCTTGTGTCTAGGAGGTTAGGAGAGTGAGTTAGCTGACCAAACCATTGCTTCTTCTACATCATCTACCCAGCCATATATTTATCACACCATATGAAGGAGATTCTTAGCTTATTTTATTAAAAACTCCTTCATATTGTTGGTAGTTCCCTTTGATCTTCAACTTGTAAATTTATACTTTGATGGATAATTTTAATAACACCTTGACTCTATCACCACTCCAAATTCTGCAAGGAAGAGGGCCAATTAAAAAGGATCAAAAGAGATCCTCCTACACTTTGAGCCTTAATGCTCAGGCGGGTGTACCCTTGATTCACTTCTTGAAAGGAATCACTAAATGTTATACCAATATACTCTTTAGTAACTGATTTAAAGATTTGATCATTTGAATTTGTGTGTGTGTGATTGAAGATGATGGACTGCCTCCAAAGAAAAGATTAGTGCCTTAACTAGGGCATAGAGTCACCTAATAGCATACATCAACCAAAGACCCTAACTCAAACACACTTGAATTTAGGATAAGTGCTTTGCCTATTGTCCCTCTCACTCACATACCAGGACATCAAATTCTCATCAAGCCATGAACTCACTGAAATTACCTAAAAGACTTTAATCCTAACTTTTTTAGGAACTCAAAGATAATCTCAAAATACTCTTTGTTTAGCATATACTAACCCACTTTGTGAAGTTAACATATATGAGCTCAAGAATAAAACAAAAAGACATACACCACTATGAGATTGGAATTCAACTATATTCTCATTAAGACTTGCAGAATCAATACATTATCAAACAACAAAATGCCAAAGAAATAGACCCAAAATCCAGGCTCTACTTACTCAGTATAATACCATCAACAACAACCAGGGACCAAAGAAAGTTTTGGAACCCATACTAAGTCAAAATTTCTACTACTTATACCGCCACTAGTCACCTTGGAATCCTCAAAGAGGATGCATCAAGCTTCAGGTGACTAGGGTTAGGGTTTCACCCACCAGACCCACTAGAAATGGTCACAAATTTATTACAGGGGAAGAAACCCAGGAAACCAGGAGAAAGAAAATCCTGAAGTGATCCATAATCATGAGAATCTCACTAAGAAGGTACTAAGAACCACAAAAACATCCAAAATGTGAACCCTTTTAGTTACCTGCAACACGCCTTGAGCACAAAACCATAAGGTACAAACCCCTACAGATGATCAAATAACACCCTGGACCACACTACAACAACAAATGCCACCAAACAAATCAAATCTGGCCATGAAAACATTCAATTTCGGTCCTTATTGTCGCTAAGAAACCCTCAAAAATTGAAATTTGAAAATAAACAGTTACATTCAAGCGCTAATAGTGAATTGGCGGTCATAATTTAAATCTGGGCCAACTTTATATCGAAACCATTAGATCTTCCCTTTTCACGGTCTTTATGTCCTTAACTCAACTTCCACCCTCAGGTTAACACTCAACGACCATGCAACAAGGAAAATCCTATTCACGGAATGAAATCTTAACTCACCACTTAACCCTGCGAACTAGCGACTGCAGGAAAATAAACTTATCCCGGTTACATTTCACGAACTAGTGACAAAAGGCCTTCACCAGTTCATAGAACATTATTTACTTCCACCAATATATCTAGTGATTACATCCCCCCTCTTTGCTAAATCACTAATAATTTTGGATCACCGCCATTTCATTTCATGAATGAGCGAAAGGCATTGATTTTGTCAGGCTACTAACCTTATTTATTCAGACCGCTAAAACCTTAGACCCCACCTGGGCCTGCTTTATGCCACTTATCATTACCTCATTCATGCCTCATGCTCAGTCACACTGACACATGACCCACCTTCTGTAAGCCTTATAATCAGATGACAGGCGTAAGATCTCACAGCTCTGACAAAACCCATGGGAACTTATGCTGACCGTAGATCTTGTCCTCATCACTGATCTCTCTGACAATGACCCCACCTTGCCACATCATCCACATCGACCAATAAAATTTGAACAATCCTACACCACTTGGCAAATGGCCCCACTGAGAACATTAAGCCACCTGGAAGATCAAATAGCTGGCGCAAGATCTGAAAGGCTCAAAAGATTCTATGCACATACACGCCAACCGTCGATTAGGAATCCTCTAATTGAGATACTGGGCCCGCCTAACAACACATCCAACTCACACAATGTGGACCAATCATAGTACAAAAAATTAGCATATCTAGCAGATGGATCCGCCAAAAGAAAAGGTTACGTCATACAAAAGAATCAATGGTTGTCTCAAAATCTCATACGTCTGACACATCTCATAAGAATTTACCTCCGCCATTGATTCAATGCAAGTGTTAGGACCCTCTGACAAGCTAGTAACCTAGGACCCACTGACAACTGCCAACATGTCAAAACATGGACCAATAAGATGTCACCATTTGTGCATGTGTCAATGGACCCACCTATTTGAGAAGCTCTGTCATAAAGGAGAATCAATGACTGGCATAAGATCTCAAGCTTCTGACAAAATCAATGAGAACTTATGCTAACCGTCAGATTGAGATGTTGTCAGAAGACCAGACCCAGGAAAATATTAAGCCAGAACATAAGAAAAATTAAAGTATAGGACTTAGGCTTTTAGGAAAAATTAGGCACTGAGGACCTTAGGAAATATTAAAAGTCGTCGGGGGTTAGAGACTTAGGAAAATAAATCAAGGGGGGCTGACATAAAACTTTAGTTGCACGATCGCAAGACATGAAAAAGGTTCACGTGATCACATGAAAAAGAGGTCACTAATTTTAACACATGCATTAAAGGACTTTTAATGACCTGAATAAAGTAACATCAAATTAGAACAAGGCCAGGGCATAACAAAGGGTTTTTGAACATAACGGCTAGATTTTCAAAAATTTGAACTAAGGGCTTATGCCAGAGGCATGAAAAACATTGCAGAGACCAAGGGGAAAAGCTATAGCCATGAAATTTTTTGCATGTGCTAACAGTGGCTCTGTCTAGTGATGTATGCCTCTTGCAGGCATAGAAAGGATCTAGAATCATTGGTAAAAGTAGACCATCCCACCTGAAAACTAACAATAAAGAGCAACAGGACCAGAACCTCACAGGCCAGGACAAAATAGGATAGGGGCAAACAACTTATTTATAGGATTTACAAAATGTACAGACCTAACTACTGTTCATGGAAAATAGAATACCTTCAATTGAAGTATTTCTTCAAGAATTGTCCATGAACTGGCAATTCCTAAATATCACCATTTAACTCCTTGACCATATATGAATCTTGGCCCCATTTCTCATGAATTAGATATGGCCCTAGCTAGATGGGATCAAACTTACCATGTTTTCCCTTATCCTCCAGTCTGGCATTCTAAATTAATACCAAATCACCAGGCTCAAACCTCCTGTCAACAGTCTTCTTATCATACAAATTCTTAACCTGCAACTACAATCTGGCATTCCTGGCAACTGACTCTCTTCTAGTCTCATCCAACCTAATGAGATCCTCAATTCTCAACTGCATTTCATCATCTATGTCATCATCATATAACTAAACAAACTTGTACATTTCCAATAAATTATTCTAAGGCATTCTTGCATGTATTCCATATACTAAATCAAAGGCTGCACAACCAATTTCCCTCTTCACAGTTACCCTATTAGCCCACAGAGCTAATGGTAGTTTATAATTCCATGCCCTCTTATTCTTTTCAAGAATCCTCTTGAGGATCTTAATCAAACTCTTATTAGTAGATTCTGCCTGACCATTTCCTTGTGAATTAGAAAACTGAATTCCCAAACCTTTGCTAAAAGTCCTTATATTCAGTAGACCTGAAGCACATTGCATTATCACTTACTATTTTCTCAAGGCAACCAAACCTTGTAACAATATTATTCAACATAAAATCAATTACCACCTTACTAGTTGCATTTCTTGTAGGTATAGCTTCTACCCACATTGTAAAGTAATCAGTGACAACTAAGATCCATGAGTGTCCTCCACTTGACTTGTTTGGTATCTCCCCTATGAAATCAATTCCACATTGTTGGAAAGGAGCCTGTACTTCTACTAGTTTTAATGGCACATTGCCTGAAAATTTTAGCTTACCAAAGAACCTTTGACAAGCATCACACCTCCTTACCAACTGTTCTGCATCCTTGAAGATTGTGGGCCACTAGAATCCTACTCTCAAGATTTTATGAGCAGTTTTTTTACCCATATAATGCCCACCACAAACTCCTTCATGCATTTCTTTTAATATCTTGCTAGCTTGATTTTCATCTACACATTTTAGAAGTATGCAATCTAAACTCTTTCTATACAATTTACATTTTACAATTATATACTTCATGGCTTGTAACTTCAATGTCCTCTTCTGATTATCATTCATTCCTACTAGACAACTCATATTGCTCAAGTAATAGATAATATCCTGATACCAGATACAATCATCCATATCACATGTATAATCAATTTCAGAATGATTTACCTGATTAGCATCAAGATTGGATTGAGCCATCAATTTTGCCAATCCTTGTCCTCTAACCAATTTAGTAATCTGAACATTAACATTGAATTCTTGGATCCTATTGATCCATCTGCATCTTCTCCTACATACCTCTTGCTATAAGAAAATATCCTTCACAACTACACTTGGCACAAAAGCAATCACAACTGCCCCCATCAAGTAACATCTAAAAGCCTTGATTGCCTTCACAAGTGCATATGCTTGTTTCTCATTGATGTCATACTTCAATTTAGTAGCATGCAAAGATTTACTGAAAAATGCAATAGGGTACTCAAAACCATCCTTATTCTTTTGTAACAAAACTATAGCAATAGTGTGAAAAGATGCAAAGGAAAAGATATTGAGACATTATAATCAGGTTCCTTAAGCACTAGTGCATCTTTGATAGCCTGCTTGATATTTTTGAAAGCCTCATCAGGCTCACCCTCCCAATTGATTGCAGATCCCTTCTTCAACATCTTAGAAATAGGTCTAGTAACCTCAACAAAAATTTGTCACAAACCTCCTTAAGAAATTGACTTGACCAAAGAAGGACTGAATCCCTTTAACATTCTTTGTTCTCTAAATTTTCTTAATGGTTGCTACCCTCTCACAGTCAATTCTCACTCCTTGCTTCCCAACTAAGTGGCCAGACAACTTACCTTCAATGACACCAAAAGCACATTTCCTTGGATTTATTGAAATGCCAAATTCCAAAGCCCTCATAAATATTTTCTCTAAATGAGTACAATGGTCTTCTTCCTTCTTGGAATAGGTAGTTAAATCATCTTGATATACAACAAGGAAATCATTGATAAAATTTGAAAAGGAAACATCCATTTCCCTCTGAAAAGTAGCACCAGCATTTGTGAGACCAAAAGGCATTCTCACATAAACGTATGTCCCCCATGGTGTAGTAAAAGCTATCTTGAATTGCTCTAATTCTTTGACAATGACTTGATTGTAACCAGAGAAACCATCCATCATAGACATCAATTCTAATCCGGTCACTCTCTGCAACATAACTTCCATATTGGGCAAACAATAGTTATCCTTTAATGAGTTGATATTCAAATTCCTGAAGTCCACACAAAGCCTGTTGTCACCATTCTTCTTTCTCATAGGAACAAGATTTGAAACCCAAGAAGAGTGCCTTACAGGCTTGATAATTCCAACATCTCTCAGCTTCATTAACTCTTCTTGCATCTTGGGTGCCAAAGTGGGATTTATAGGCCTTTGTTTTTTTCAGAAAGGTTTAGCATCTTCTTTCAAAGGAATGATATGCTGAAACAAATCTTCTCTATAAACCTTTAGGTCATCATATGACCATGCAAAAACATGCCTAAATTTTCTTAACATTTCAATCAAAGATTTTCTCACATTGTGAGACATGTCCTTACCAATGTGTACTTTCTTAGGTGCTTCATGTGTTCCAAGATTTATCTCCTCTAGATCAACATGATCTTCCCTTTTGATATTCTTTTGAAATCTATCCTGGTTATCAAAGAAAGTCTCCAAAACAACAAGCCCCTTGGGCACCTTGTTAGTTCTAAGTTGAATGACCTCATTGCCAAAGACAACCTCTTTTTCTTCTATTGACTCCACCAAGGCTAAACAATCAAATTCTTGACCATGATACTGATCTTTACAATTCATAAACTTCAAGATATCATTATCATCATCAAAAACTTGCCAATTCTCAATATGGTCTGGTATACTAGGCCTAGCCTAAATTTCAACTTTAGAGGTACCAGCAAAAGTAATATCACTGGGATTGATTGCAATATTGGCTAACAAGTCATCCATCTTATTGTTACTCCTATCCTTCAACTCAATATTGAAGGCATCAAAATGTTCAATCAAATCCCAAACTGCATTCCTATATTGTTTCAACCTCTTGTTCTTGGAAGCATATACTGACCTGACTTGGGACACCACCAACTTAGAATCACCAATAACACTCAAACACTTAATTCCATGTTTTTTTGCCAACCTCAGTCCTAACAACAATGCCTCATATTCTACTATATTGTTGGTACAAAAGAAATTCAATGTGAAAGAAAATTTGTAGGTGTTTCCATTAGGAGAAATAAGTAGAATACCTACTCTTGCTCCATCTTTGCAATTTGCACCATCAAAGTACATTACCCACAAATCACCCTTCACAGAATTAACACTTACCTCAATAGAGATAGGTGACAAAATAGGTTCATTCTCAAGTATAGGGATCTCTACCCTAAAAGCATTAATATCAGTATCCACAAAACATGTAGTCTCATTGTCAATATTCCTCTCAATCATGTGGCATACTCTTGGCTCTCGATCAATCTTGACAAACTGATCATCAATCTTGAAAGTTGCACAGGACAAATCACACTGTAAACTTCCACCCATAGTAGCACTCCACCTTCTAGATAGCAGCATCCCATAATGAGGAGGGATGTCCACCACCAAAACACTCATTGTTAACTCTTTCTTTGGATATGCTACCAGCCTATATGGCATTGCATTGATAGTCCCTATAACTAGTACCTCCCTCTGATCCATTGCACAACATCTACCTTGAACCGTATCAACTTTAAGGCCCAACTTCTCCATGATGTGAAAAGGCATAATAGTATTAGAGGCACCACTATCAATCACACAATTTCTTAGCTTCATTCCATTCACAAGAACACTTAAAAAGAATGGATCAATATTCTCAAGGCTAGCATTGATAGAACTATCCAAATATATAGGGGGAATTTGAGACACAATTCCCTGAGCAACAACACATTTTAATGCATTATCCTAAGATCCATTGCATGCAACATCATTGTTATGAACATTATCTACCCATGCAATAGCTCTATTTTTGTGTTCAGGGATCCTCAACAATTCTGACAATGGAACCTTAACTGTAATTTGGGCAATACAACCAACATATCAATGAGAGCAGAGGAAGGAATCTCAATCTGCACTACCTTAGCATCCTTTTGCTTTTCTGATACATTGGGTGTATTGGCCACCCTCATTTTTTCAACCTTAGCCATTATGTTAACTAGCTTCTCAATCTCATTAGAAATTTTTTCAAGTCGAACTCCCTTAGGCTCACAATTCTTACCTTTTATATTCTTGAATTTCACCATGTGATCACCTTTTGATTTGTTCTCATTAAGCTCTCCAGAGTTGGTACTTTTGATAAACATTCCTGTAGCTTTCTCATTTGTATTCCTTGCCACCATGCCTCTAGTTTGCACTTGGGCAATCATTTCTATAGTAATCCTCTCCATCTCTTCTCTAGAAGGTCTTCTTAAATTTACTAGCTTAGAAGAAGAATTCATGTTACATGTCTTATCAATGTCTTCACTATCAAAAAAATCCTCTTGATGAAAAAGGGCCTGATTATGTCTCTTCACATTTACATCTACTTCTTCATCAAAATCAAAATCATCTTGATATCCTAGATATGAAGTAGCCATGTTGCATCCAACATCATCTTGATCTTCTTCTTGATCTATCTCCTCATTGCCACAATCTTGATTTGCAGCCATAGAATGTGCAACTACATAATGCTCTGTAGAATGAGGGGATTGGCATGCAACACACCAAGGTATGTCCTCCATGACATTTATTGAAGCCTTTTGTAGAGGGTTAGGGACACCTCTGTCATTGTTACCTCTTGCAGCAGGGACAATAGGCTTGCCATCCTTCCATTGGGTGTTGTAGGGGTAGTTCTGCAATCTATTTTTGCTTATTGAAATTGTTGTAGAACTGATGCCTTTCATTGGTAGGAGCACTGATGTTCCTATTTGTAGGTGCCTTCAAATCCTTCAATGCATTGAGCACCTTATCCATTTATCTTCTTCTTGCCTCCTAGTTCCAACACTCTTATCATTTTCTTTTTTGTATTTCTTGTCCCCAAACAACTTAGGGTCATCTCTCTTTCCACCCAACTTTCCTGATATCTTCATATTATTCTCAATATTGACAGCAATCCTAAAAGCATCTCTGAGATTTCTTGGTTCTTTGTCCCTCAACAAGTATCCCATCTTTCCATCAAATGCATTGAAGTATGTAGTTAGACAAACATTGTCATCTAACCGCATAACTTGGAACAACTTATGCATACCCTTCTAAAATCTCATGTTGAATTCAACTACAGTCTCATTCTAATTTTTCCTTATGGTATTGAATTCATTCAACATGAAACTAGCATTAGGCCTATCACCATACTGCTCTTTAAAACATCTCTCAAAAGAATCCGAAGTATCAATACATTTATCAGGAAGTCTCTTAAACCAATCTCTAGCATCCTCCATTAGAGATTGAACAAATAATTTCATGACTACATCCTCATGCTCTACCTCATAATCATTAAGCATATCAACAAATAACCTAAGATGCTCCTCACAACTAATAGCATTATTACTAGCAAACTTAGGTTCCTTATCTCTTATATCATTTGGAAAAGCATTTGGGTAACTAGGAATTCCATCAAAACTAATTTTCCTATAGCCTTCTAGTTGCATAGGTCTTCTTTGAAAACTTGAACTAGTCTTAACCCTAGAATCAACATTTGCATTTACATTTCCATCTACTTGTGCATTTGACTACTATCTAGGATCAGCACCTATCCTAGCAGATGAAGAAGGAATTGAGCTAGTAGCATTACTAAGTGGAATAGCAGTAGTCATAGATGGCATACCTAGTTCAGTAGTAGATGGACCAAGAGCATTTGCAGATGAAGACCTCAAGAATTGGATCTTTCTTCTCTTTTTTGCAATAGAGGCTTCAATTTCAGCCCTCTCTAATTCTCTTGCAAGGTCCTCATCTTCTTTTCTTCTTCTTTCTATCTCTATGTCCTTATTTGAATTGGGTGGTGGGACCCCTGGTATTGTCAATGATCTACTTGTTTGATGTCCCACCAGCTTTTGCTTTCCTTTCTCACCAGTAGCAATAGCAGGCCTAGTGATCTCATTTCCATCTTTATCTTTAGGGAGGGAAGCATAACTTTAAACCTATCTAACCACAGGGCCCTCCTGATCAAATTCATGATCTTGCAATAAGCATTCTTGGTCACTCCTCAAAGCCTCAAGATCACCAAAAGCATCATGTTGCAAAGTCTTAGGAGTAGAAGCAAGCATCTTGTTTCTCTCCTTCATTTCATTAATCTTTTTAAGGAGAGACTATCTTTCTATCAGAGCATTTACCTTTTCAGCTTCTCTCTCCTCTTGTAACCTCTTATGTATGGCATCCTGTTCTACCAACTACAACCTTAGTGCATTTAAATCATCTGGGTTTACCATAATGTCATCAGAACCTGATGACACATCCATATTAGTAAGATTTTGATATGGGAAGTGGACTTGCCTTGCTCTCATGGGCTTCCTTCTGAAATTATCTTCATCAAGATCTAAATCAATCTCCAAACCCATCTCTCTAGCTTGTTCATCCTGACTTGTAGGCAATGGACCCTTGTCTTGAAATATAGCCTCTGGAGTATCATAAAATCTATCTTCAAAGCGACCACCATCTAATCTTGAAAATCTATCTTGTGAACCTTCCTCACTTGAGGAAACATGTGGTGCTCTACCTCTAGTATTTCTTTGTTCTCTTATGAGAGCACTAGTAGACTCACCATTCATTTTGATCCAACTCTTCTTTTCCTGTCTAGGAAATTGCTCTAGAGTGACCTCTGGATTCTTTCTGACAAAGGACCTAGTATTCCTCCTATTGTCCATGATTTACAATATGACACTAGTTCTAACCTCTTGAGTCACCACCCACCTAGATGGGAAATCTTTAACTAAATACAATAGGAAACAAGAGTGCACTTGACAACCTTTATCTCTAGACTCTCCCTAGCAGAGTCACCATTTTGTTGGTAGTTCCCTTTGATCCTCAACTTGTAAATTTATACTTTGATGGATAATTTTAATAACACCTTGACTCTATCACCACTCCAAAGTCTACAAGGAAGAGGGCCAATTAACAAGGATCAAAAGAGATCCTCCTACACTTTGAGCCTTAATGCTTACGCAGGTGTACCCTTGATTCACTTCTTGAAAGGAATCGCTAAATGTTATACCAATATACTCTTTACTAACTGATTTAAAGATTTGATCATTTGAATTTGTGTGTGTGTGATTGAAGATGATGGACTACCTCCAAAGAATAGATTAGTGCCTTAACTAGGGCATAGAGTCACCTAATAGCATACATCAACCGAAGACCCTAACTCAAACACACTTGAATTTAGGATAAGTGCTTTGCCTATTATCCCTCTCACTCACATACCAAGACATCAAATTCTCATCAAGCCATGAACTCACTGAAATTACCTGAAAGGCTTTAATCCTAACTTTGTTAGGAACTCAAAGATAATCTCAAAATACTCTTTGTTTAGCATATACTACTCCACTTTGTGAAGTTAACATATATGAGCTCAAGAACAAAACAAAAAGACATACACTACTATGAGATTGGAATTCAACTATATTCTCATTAATATTTGTAGAATCAATACATTATCAGACAAAAAAATTCCAAAGAAATAGACCCAAAATCTAGGCTCTCCTTACTCAGTATAATACCATCAACAACAACCAGGGACCAAAGAAAGTTTTGGAACCCGCACTAAGTAAAAAAAATTTCTACTTACACCACCACTAGTCACCTTGGAATCCTCAAAGAGGATGCATCAAGCTTCAGGTGACTAGGGTTAGGGTTTCACCCACCAGACCCACTAGAAATGGTCACAAATTTATTACAGGGGAAGAAACCCAAGAAACCAGGAGAAAGAAAATCTTGGAGTAATCCATAATCATGAGAATCTCACTGAGAAGGTATTGAGAACCACAAAAACATCCAAAATGTCAACCCTTTTAGTCACCTATAACATGCATCGAGCACAAAACCACATGGTACAAACCCCTGCAAATGATCAAATAACACCCTGGACCACATTGCAACAAAAAATGCCACTAAACAAATCAAATCTGGTTGTGAAAACAATCAATTTTGGTCCTTTCTATTACTGAGAAAGCCTTAGAAATTCAAATTTGAAAATAAATAGTTATATTCAAGCACCAACAATGAATCAGTGGTCATAATTTAAATTTGGGCCAACTTTATATCGCAACCGTTAGATCTTCCCTTTTCATGGTCTTTATGTCCTTAACTCAACTGCCACCCTCAGGTTAACACTCAGGGACCATGCAACAAGGAAAATCCTTTTTGTGGAATGAAATATTAACTCACCACTTAACCCCACGAACTAGTGACTATAGGAAAATAAACTTATCCCAATTACATTTGCCGAACTGGCGACAAAAGGCCTTTGCCAGTTCACAGAACATTCTTTACTTCCACCAATATATCTAGCGATTACATGACCCCTCTTTGCTGAATCGCTAATCATTTTGGATCACCACCATTTCATTTCACGAATGAGTGAAAGGCATTGAATTTTGTTAGGCCGCTAACCTTATTTATTCAGATCGCTAAAACCTAGCCCCCATGTGGGCCCACTTTATGCCACTTGTCATTACCTCATTCATGGCTCATGCTCAGTCACACTGACATAAGACCCACCTTCTGTAAGCCTTATAATCAGATGGCAGGCATAAGATCTCATAGCTCTGACAAAATCCATGAGAACTTATGCTAACCGTAGATCTTGTCCTCATCACTGATCTCTCTGACAATGACCCCACCTTGCCACATCATCCAAGCTGACCAATAAAATTTGAACAATCTTGCACCACCTAGAAAATGGCCCCACTGAGAACATTAAGCCACTTGGAAGATCAGATGGCTGGCGCAAGATCTGAAAGGCTCAAAATTTTCTATGCGCTTACACGCCAACCATTGATTAGGAATCCTCTGATTGAGATACTGGGCCCTCCTGACAACACATCTAGCTAACACAACGTGGACCAATCATAGTACAATAAATCAGCATATTTGGCAGATGGACCCACCAAAAGAAAAGGTTACATCATACAAAAGAATCAATAGTTGTCTCAAAATCTCATACGTCTGACACATCTCATAAGAATTTACCTCCGCCATTGATTCACTGCAAGAGTTAGGACCCTCTGACAAGTTGGAAACCTAGGACCCACTGACAACTACCAATGTGTCAAAACATGGACCAATAAGATGTCACCATTTGTGCATACGTGTCAATGGACCCACCTATTTGAGAAGATCTATCATAAAGGAGAATCAACGACTGGCATAAGATCTCAAGCTTCTGACAAAGTCAATGAGAACTTATGCTAACTATCAGATTGAGATGTTGTCAGAAGATCGGGCCCAGGAAAATATTAAGCCAGAACATAAGAAAAATTAAAGCGCAGGACTTAGGTTTTTAGGAAAAATTAGGCACTGAGGACCTTAGGAAATATTAAAGGCCACCGGGGGTTAGAGACTTAGGAAAATAAATCAAGGGGGGCTGACATAAAACTTTAGTCGCATGATCGCAAGACATGAAAAAGGTTCACGCAATCATGCGACAAAGAGGTCACCAATTTTAACACATGCGTTAAGGGTCTTTTAAGTGACTTGATTAAAGTAAGATCAAATTAGAACAAGGATAGGGCATAACAAAGGGTTTTTGAACATAACAGCTAGATTTTCAAAAATTTGAACTAAGGGCTTATGCCAGAGGCATGAAAAACATTGCAGAGACCACGGGGAAAAGCTACAACCATGAAATTTTTTGCACGTGCTAACACATATGATATGCTATAATATATGGTTGGATAGCCACCAACCCTTCTATGAGTGTAGAGGCTGAATGTTTATAATTTACAGTTCCCACAAGGGTTTTTAATGAGCCATATGGAAATAGCTTGTACATTGCTATCTTAAAATGTAAAATTAACTAGTAAAATCTACTCATGTTTCACAACTTGTACTATGATATTCTAAATGAAAAATTAACTAGTAAAATTTCCTTATGTTTCATTGTTTGTACTATGATGTTTTTAAATGCAGAATTAACAAGCAAAATGTAATTTTGTTTCATGTAACCATTGAAGCTGAAAATATTCAATTGGGTCCCTCAATGGGACAATCACCTTTGATACCCGATTCAATCCTACACTTCTTGACTTGGAACATGCTCTTCAAGAGATAACTAACACACTTGATCATTGTGACACTTCAATGTGGCTCAAACATTGATAAAGGTTCAAACCCTTATCTTGACTGCAACACATACACAAGGTTAACCATTAAATAGGATTGTCACTATTTTCATCTTGAATGGTCACATGAAAAAAAAGTTCACTTTACTTGTTCACTCACAAAATAGAACTGTCACACTAATAATCAATTCCCAACTGGCCTAAAATGAGAAAAGGAAAAACTCTTGTGGGAACTACGAACTACAAACATTCAGCCTCTACAAACATTCAACATCCACCAGTGCTTCTATGAGTGTAGAGGCTAGATGTTTGTAATTTGTAGATCCCACAAGGGGTTTTAATGAGCCAAATGACAAAAACTTGTAAAGTGCTATCTTTAAATGTAAAATTAACTAGTAAAATCTACTCATGTTTCACAACTTGTACTATGATATTCTAAATACATAATTAACTAGTAAAATTTCCTTATGTTTCATGGCTTGTACTCTGATATTTTTAAATGCAGAATTAACAAGTAAAATGTACTATTGTTTCATGTGACCATTCAAGATGAAAATATTCAATTGGGTCCCTCCATTGGACAATCACCTTAGATACATGAATCAATCCTACACTTCTTGACTTGGAACATGCTCTTCAAGAGATAACACAGACACTTGATCATTGGGACACTTCATTGTGGCTCAAACACTGATAAAGGTTCAAACCCTTGTCTTGGCTGCAACATATACATGAGGTTAACACAAGTTCATTTTACTTGTTCACTAAAATAGGTCTACCACGCTAATAATCAATTCCTAGCTAGCCTAAAATGAGAAAAAGTGTATGAATTTGAAAATATCCAAGATTGAACCAAGGATTTAGGGGTTAAAGAAAAGAACAAGAGAGATGATATGAATGCAATGATTGATATTGAATTGATCCAATGAATTCACCTTGATGTATGATTACATAATAGGCCTCCTTATATAGGAAAGGCGATAAGAGAGAATGATAAGGAGCTAATAAGATATCACCTATGCTAGGTGTAATCACATGTCCACCAAATGTAGATCATCCTCCATTATGCAATAAAGTATGTGAAATGGGATTAGGATGATAATGTGATAAGAGCACTAAAGGTGGATCTCACACCAAAAGTGGAATATCTCCTACACCATGTGCTTAATAGAGGTGCACACTCCTAGGTGTCTCAATCAAAAACTACTATGCAATGCATTATCCTAAGTAAGATTAAGTAAAGTGTAATTAGGAATATTTAATTACACCAACACCCCCCCTTAAGTGCAACTTAGGAGAATGCACTTAAACTCACAATGCAAGATGGGTCCCGACAACTAGGCCATGTTAGGTACCCATGTACAAAATGTAATACATGAAATGCACAAGTCTCATAAAGTGGAGAAAGAGGAAAAACCCTCCCCCAAAAAGAGAGAAGAAAACAATATGCATGGATGGATGGAGTACTCAAGACCCCCCAAGAACTACATACATCATGTATATACAAAGAATTATCCCTCCATAAGAAGGATAGATGGAAACATGATATCTCCCCCATAATGTAGAAGCTCCCATGTTGATGAAGAGTACTTGCAAAAATAGATAAGCCAATGCTTACAAGAAACATGTCTCCCCTTAGGAAGAAATAGATACATCAAATGATGAAGAAGCCAATCCTTGTGCAAATGGAATGAGGAAGAAGATTTAGGTCTCCATGTATGAATCTCTAAAGATTGAATAGGTATCTCCAAGCTCAAAGCATCTATCACCTCATGTGACAAATCAAGTGAAGAAGGAGAAGAATCAAGTACACAAATCTCCAAAGAAGGTGAAGAAGTATCCCCAACTATGATGCTATCATCAAAGAAAAGAGAAACCCCCTCATGCATGTCTTCCAAATTTTCATCATGCGAATCAAAAAATGTTGAAGAGACATCCAAGTAGTCATCACATTCTGCAAGATCTGAAACATAATGATCATCCTGCTGAATAATAGAGCCCATGTCTAAAGAAGCAAGAGGTGGAGTAGGAATCTCAACACTTGTCTCAACAACAAAATGATTCAAGTTCCCAAAGTTCTCCTTATATTTATCCCTTGGAAAAGGGATGTGTACATCATTAATATCATCATCATCATCAACAAAATATAAAATAGAATACAAGCATGATGTATGATCAACAACTCCCATAGCTATGAAATCTCTAGTCTCTATGTCCCTAATGTAGACAAAATCAGGAGTGAACTCAACAATTTTAACTTGTGCCCCATGTGTAATTTGGTAAATTGAAAGAAGATTAGTGGTCAAGGATGGTACACAAAGAACATCATTAAATGTCCCCTCTCTTATAGGAATAGAACCTTTCCCACAAACTTTCATGAATGTGTTGTTACCCATCAAAATATTAGGAGAATTACAAGGCTCAATACAAGAAAACATATCCATAGAAGATGCCATATGATGTGATGCACCTGAATCAAGAAGCCATTTACCTTGCTCAGGATGTGTGGAAGCCAAGAGTGCTTGTCCTTTACCTTTATCATTGGATGATGATGTAGATGTAGAAGCTTCTGAATGTGTAGGAGTGGACACTGATGAGGGAAAATTAATGTTATGCTTCTAAATAATGTGAGTTAGCTCATTATTCTTCTTTTGAAAACACTTATGCTCATCATGTCCTAGCTTTTTACAATATGCACATTTATCTCTCTTTCTTCTAGATGATTCCTTACTTGAAGAGGACTTGGATTCGGTAGTATTCTATGATGGAGATTCATTACCTTTGTCATGAGGCTTAGGATCCTTATGTTTTTTCTTTCCTTTTCCATTAGAAGCCTTTCAAGTGGAATCACTTGCAATCAATGCTTGATGTGTGGATGGCTTCAATTGACCCATGTGTGCCAACTTTGCTTTTTCCCTTGTGAGTTGCATTGCAAATTCATCAAGAGAAGGCAATTTTTATGCACTACCAAGAGCATCCATAGTAGCATAGAATGTAGAAAAAAAGATAGAATAATCAGGACCAAGCTTGGAAAGAATAGAAAAGATCAATTGTTCATCCCCCTTTAACAATGCCACATGTAGAAAGCTCCAATCTAATAGAATTGAACTTAGAGAAAAATTATTGAATATTGTCAAAATCACTAGGATTTAGACCTATGAGCTCATTCTCTAATATGAATTTTCTCATTCTATCAAGTTTACCAAAGATTCCTTCTAATATGACCTAAGCATCATGAGGATGTGTGCAAGATGCAATATGCAAGTGCAAGTCGTGAGAGATGGATGATCTAAGAGAGCCAAGTGCTTTATCCCTTTGATCAAACCATTTTCACCTTTCTGCAACACCTGTTTGAGGTTCATGATCCTACCCAAGAGTCATTCTAAGCAATCCAATACTCAACAAATGATCACTTAAAGATACTTTCCATTCATGGTAGTTATATGGAGTGAGGATTTTGACCTTTGAATTATCCATATTGCAACCAAATAATGACTGATAAGTATTGATAACTCCTTCAATTGACTGATGAAAATAAGAAAACCAAAATCCAAGGATTAACCAAGTGCAATTATAGCCCCCAAATAGCCTATTTCTAAAAGTGATATATCCACCCTAAATAACTAAAAATTGATTGTAGATCTAGAAAGTAGACAAAAAATCATGCACTTTCAAAAAAAATTCACCTCAAAATGTTACTGAATGTGCCCAAACGAAGCCCTAGAAGTTGTAGAAATCAGGAACAGACATGAATAGTCAAAAAAATCTGAAATTTCTAATAAATATGGCAACCAAATCACAAAAATAATACCACCATTGGATTCTTTAGGAAATTATACCCAATTTCAAAAAAAATTGCTCAAAAATAGGAGCAAAAATGAGCAAGATATGGCCCTTTGAAGTTGGACTGCCAAATTGAAAACTCCAATGGTGAAGGCAAAAAATTTTCAAAGCCTGCTGACGTCAAAAAAACACTGTGGTACATTTCATGGTCATATGGCCGTCAAAAAATGCCCAATTTTGCCTATTTTGACTGCTGGATGGTCGTCAATTTTAGGCTACACAAAAGATGATGTCAGCAAAAAAATTCACGGCCAAGGTTGACATGGTAGCTAATGTGGTGGCTGATTGGGACTATATGGTCAATGATGTCATTGGTAGATGCTACATAGGCTGCTAACATGTCCTATTGTGCCACATGGAACTCTATAATTTGATGGTTGTGCAATGACGTGACACCTTGTTGGTCTGATGTGGCGGTCTGGTGACTCGTCATGGCTATGCCACATGGAAAGAGATAGCAGTCTGTGGCTCACAATGACTATGCCATGGGGCTCTGACCTAGTCACTAGTATTCACATGATAGTCGCATTATGATCATGGTCTAGTGGAGCTGGGCGGTGGAGTAGCTACTACCGGGAGGTGGGAGGGGACTTTAGTCCCACATCATTTAGGATGTGGACAATTTCCTTCTTTTTATATGTTGGGCCATGAAATGAAAATAAAAGAGCTTGGGCATGGGTTTGTTGGCCATGTCGAGTTGTAGTTCAATTTGATGGGTGTGCCCTAAGCTATTTCATTGAGTGCTATCACTCAGATGTAGGATGTTGTCGGATGCCGGAATTACGATAGTATATTCTCTGGTATAAGAAGTTAATACCATGGCACGTACCAAGCCTGTAAATAATATTTTATAGAAAAAAAGTTCTGAAAGCAATAGAATTAATTTTTTTTAATTTCAAAATCATACCACAGAGGTGCAGATCGGGCCGTACGACTCGATTTGGAAAAAAAAATTGCCTCGATTTTGACTTTCACCTAATATAGTTGAGTTTACAATCAATTTTAATTGAAACAACCTCCTGGACGTAATGGTGAGGTTAGATTTGCTCCAAGACATGTCTACAGAACACTGGTCTTCAGTTCTAAGATGTGGACCTTCAAATTTTGCATCAAGATCTCTCCAAATTGGCTAATCAAAATGATCCAATGGCTCTAATACCATGTAAGAATTTGCAAATAGAAAAGATTGAACCAAGGATCTAGAGGTTAAAGAAAAGCACAAGAGAGATGATATGAATGCAATGATTGATATTGAATTGATCCAATGAATTCAACTTGATGTATGATTACATAATAGGCCTCCTTATATAGGAAAGGTGATAAGAGATAATATGGGATTAGGATGATAATGTGATATGAGCACTAAAGGTGGATCTCACACCAAAAGTGGAATATCTCCTACAACATGTGCTTAATAGAGGTGCACACTCCTAGGTGTCTCAATCACAAACTACTATGCAATGCATTATCCTAAGTAAGATTAAGTAAAGTGTAATTAGGAATATTTAATTACACCAACAAAAGGAAATACCCTTGTGGGAACTACAAATTACAAACATTCAGCCTCTACAAACATTCAACATCCACCAATGCTTCTATGAGTGTAGAGGTTGAATGTTTGTAATTTGGAGTTCCCACAAGGGTTTTCAATGAGTCAAATGGTAGCATCTTGTACAATGCTATCTTTAAATGTAAAATTAACTAGTAAAATCTACTCATGTTTCACAGCTTGTACTTTGATATTCTAAATGCATAATTAACTAGTAAAATTTCCTTATGTTTCATGGCTTGTACTCTGATATTTTTAAATGTAGAATTAAATAGTAAAATTTATGTTTTGTTTCATGCAACCATTCAAGCTGAAAATATTCAATTGGGTCCCACCATGGGACAATCACCTTAGATACCTGATGGTGACCCCATAGGGGTTTCCAATCCTTTGATGGGATTGCTACTTGCAAATAATCAGTCTCAGTTGTAGTCCCTTTTGTGTATTGTGAGTTGGAGACTAGATCTCATTTCATGTTGAAAACATGGATACAATCCACAAAAGCCACTTATTGCCACCTCCTATGACTTGTTATGCTTGCAGTATTTATATAGCACGATGAGATCCACCAAGTTGGCCAAACTATTTGAAATACGTCATATTGGAACATTCTTGTAGTGGTAAGGAATGAGATGTGGACTACCTTGATCAATATAACACTCCTCACATATGCCAACATGCAATACCTTCTCCAAAGACATTGATACCAATAGACATGATGGAGACATTACATAATAGAATCTAGGAATAAAACACAAAGATCACACTCTAGATAGGATCAACCTCAAATAATCGATCCACCAAATGTCATCTTCACACCAAATGTGTGACAACCCTAATGCTATAGAAGTTACAATTACACTTAATACATAGCATCAATCCTAAATCTAGGAAACACTTAAGAACACTTATCAACATGTTACAACATGACTACAGATGGGTCAAACTTAAGATATCACAAAGCACATTACATTTTCCAAGAACATCATAACATCAAAACCAAGTCCAAAAGATGTATCATCCAATAATTGGAACCACTAATAGATGAATCTAGATAATCTTGTCCAGAATATGATGTAACTGATAAACCAAAACCATCTAATGAAATCACCACTATCTAGATATCATAAACATCTAGAAGTGCATTGTATCCATAGTAATCACCAACAACTGATAGAATATTCCATAAAGTACCAAACACTGAAAGCATACAAGTGCACCAAAAAAATGATCCATGAGTAGACCAGTGTACACTTTCCAAGGAACACTAAAATTGTTCATATTGATCCTTCCCTAAACATAACCAAAACTCCTTGTTGCATAATTGTTAACCAATGGTATATGACCAAAACTGCCAACAACCAACCGATACCACCAAAGTGTTGGTATGAATTTTTTGACATCAATGACAATCAATGCTAGCAACAACTCAATAAGTTTAACTCATTCTAACTATGGAGAGGAATTATCAATCAAACTTTAAACCAAGAAAGTTAGGCTAGCCATAATGGAGGTAGAATGAGAGGTTGGGAATGCAACAAGTCAAGCCTGAAATGCTTCCTAAATAATGGGGCACTTTTTGGTCTATATCTTATATTTTTGGGTTACTGGTAGTCTAGTTGAAAATCCCTTATTTTTTATAACATATGAACAATCTAGATATAGGTTTAAAGCTTGGTATAGACTATAGTAATCTTATTAATAATTAGCATTATGATATAAAGCTTCATGGATAAAACTTATTTTTTTGTGAAGAGAGAAGTTAGGGGTTATTTTATAATATAGGTATTGGAAATAGTCCTTTGTTTAGAAATCATGCATGAAATAGATGTAAGGGTCCCAAAATATATTAATATTAAATAATATATTTTATGTATTTTTTGGTTATGTTATCAAAAAATTCTTAATTACCCATTGAAATTAATTTTTTCATCCTTTTGATTCTGGTCTATAAAATGAATTCAAATTAGAATTAATTAAGGAAATCAAGGAGGAAGGAAGATTGGTTTTAATGAGCATGTAGTGTGATATAAACAAAATAAATAAATAATATTTGCACATAAAGAAAATTAGAGCAAAGACAAAGGGTTGATAACTCCTTTTTCTAATTGTAGCTACAACACCATATTAAAGAGCATAGCATATACAAGTAAATCTGAAGACAAAGCTCTACTAGAATATTAGAAATTCATGACGTGAATAGTAGTTGATCGTGACATAGGGGCACAAGAGACATGTCATATGCTACAAAAATTACCCCTTGTAAGTTGTAGTTGACCCTTTATTTCTCTAAATGTTAGTAAAAATATCCTGCATAAAATACACAAATCAAATGATGAAGAACTAAGTGCCACTTATATCCACCCCTACATTCAATGACCCCCTAAACTACACTCTCTGTCCCTCATACAATCAACCCAAATGTACTCATGATCCTCTTTGCAAGAAGAATCAATGGAAAAAGAGAATGAAAAAGGCAATTGTCTATGTTTAGCCCTAGTTCTACAACATTCTAAATGATAGTAGTGATGAATTTAAAACATTTTTTTGGACAAAAATCCTCCTTACAAAACCTTCCACAACATCCCAACTGATGTAGGAATTACAAAAGAATCCATAGTTACAAATTGGAAATCCCTCAAACTATCCAACTACACATCTTGGCACATAAAAAGAACAAAAACCCCACCCACACCTGAAGGAAAAGAAGAAATTGATAATGAAGATGACCTAGAGGATGATGTCACAATGTTGTACAAATGGGAGTTGTTATCACAAATGAGTGCCACCATAAAATTACACATAAATGAACTTGACATGCTAGGAAGACAAGAGTTTGATTTAAATAATCCATGGAATATAAATGACATAGCCCAACAACTACACCAATTTTCTACACACTTTATAGAAGAAGAAAAAAATCAAGCAAATGACAACACTTTCCAGACACACAAAACACATCCAACATACCACCTCACTGCAAAATAATGGCTAGAACTAGACATTATAATCACTCAATATCATCTCATTTTCCAAATAGACCTTCTCCACATGATTATAAAAGGGAAGAAAGACACTAGAAAATCATACTTAATACATTGTATTAGAAAAACCATAAACACAACAACACTAGGCAATCAAAAGTCATTACTCACGCTTCCAATGATAGGAGTCACTTCTCATAAAATAGAGCTACAACAATCCACATGGGCTTTCAAATCCCAATAAAAGAAATGCATCCTTTACATGGCCACTCCTTAATAATACTCCAAGAAGACTTCAAGCATGTGAAATATATTCTAATTGATGAAATGAGATTTCTAGGACTAAAACTAATATTAAAAATAGACATTCATCTATGAGAGGCATTCCCTCATAAGAAACATCAACCTTTTGGTGGGCTATTTGTAATCCTTGTTGACGACCTAGGAAAACTATGTCCAATTATGGATAAGCCCATATATGCCTCCCACTCTAAAGCCCTCATTCTCTAGAAAATATTCACTATTGTACTCATGTGGGACATAATATTTCATCAACAAGGGAAAACTGACTCCCAAAAATGCTTCCAAACAATCTTGCAAAATATAAGAAATGCACAACCATTTGTTGTTTATTTTCCTTGCAAAACCCACTACAAAACCCTTTGATTCACAAGATTCTATTACCTTCTTGCAAGTGTGTGTGTGAATTTTGTACCTAGATGTAGACACAACACTTCAATAAAATATTAGAGGTTAGCAAAAACTGAAATCTACAAGTAATTGAAACTATGCTAACCAGGCGATTTACTACCTTCTAGTAGGTGCGAGTATGGTATTCTTATATTAGATTGAGATCAGTGACAATGCAATACCTAAATGAAGGATTTAATGCTAAAGAATGAAAAACTATATGAATGCAGATTAGTCTATTTTTTTGTATTTTGTATGCAATTAGGATGAAAAACTTGATATGAAACTAATCTAGAATGAATTGAAATGATATTCAAATTAATCTAACAATGATATGAATTGATATGAAAATCTATGCAAAAACTATGAATTGACCTCACAAAATTGTCTGTCACAAAAGCTTGATTCTTCGTATGTAATTTCACCAGAGTAATTGTGCAAATTTGAGAGATATTGATTGAAAGCTTGAGGGATATAATTGATTGAAAGCTTGAGGGATTTTTGAGAGATTGAAAGCTTGAGAGATTTAGAGAGATTTGTGAAGAGTTGAGCCTTATTTTTATAGAAATCTAGGGCTTTGAGGATGCATTGAGAAAAGCCATAAATCACTCTTGATAAACTCAAGTTGATTTTTGAGTTAACAAGAAATCAGAATAAATAAACTCATAAAATCATGCAAAAGTAGTTTTTATCTCAAAATAGAGCTATAGTTCTCTTTTTCAACTCACCATCAGATGTTGAGTTTAGAAAGTTAACAAATTGAAATTGATAATTGATTTAAAGTTGTTTTAAAGTTGACTGCTTTTTTTGATTGTGCATATTTTAATATGAATTAATTTAAAAATAAAGTGATTTATTCTCAACTTAATTGATTTTTGAATTAAAACAATTGATTTATGGGTTAATCAATTATTAAATCAAACTTTTATTCAAAAACTATATTATTAATTTTGACAATTGACATTAATTAATTAAATAAGAATTTAATCAATTAGTCATGAGATTTTAGATTTATTGTCAAAATAAAACAATACAATTTAGGAATAATTTAATTAAATTTAATTAAATAATTAAGTGGCAGTATTAAATCTAATTAATTAAATATTTAGAATATTTAATTAATCAAACTTTAGGATAATTAAGATTTATCACCAAATAATAATTAAATTAAAGATAATTATGATAAATTAGGAATATAACTAGGAATATTCCCCGATGCAGAATTTAGGATAATCAATTAGGATTCGATAATGTGCAGATGTGCCTTAGGTTAGGACTTTGATGTCAATTTTGTTCAATTTGAAGATGTAGGAGGTTAATGAACCTATAGCCCATTTTTGGGGTATTACATTTTGCCCCTCTTTGAATCATTGTGCAAAGTGTAGTGGTTCAAAGAATAATCTATGTATGATAAAGATGTTTGAAATTTGATTTGAAAGATGAACCAATTTTGAGACAGAAACTAATTAAGAGATTGAAAAAAAGATGTCGACCCAGGCCCAGGATGATTAGGAATCGAGATGTTGCTAGCTATATCAACAATGAACCAGTGATTACGAAGAAGTGTCAAAACACCTGATTTTGAACCTTATGATTACGAAGGAGTGACCTAACCCAGGTCCAGGATGACTAGGAGTCAATATAAGTATCACATCTGAATCCTTCAATTACGAAGAACCAAGGAAATAACACAACTAAATCGATGGTTACAAAAATCTAATAGAGTTTACAAGATTAAAGATTAGGATACCAAATTGATATGGATCTTGATGAATCTAATATGCCCCAAGCGATGATAGATTTTCCCCAAGTGACGAGGACTTTTGATGAATCAGCAACTAGACGTGGTTTTTGTCTTGATTAATGAGGAAATATTGATTACATATTTAGATTTACAGACTTGAATGATGTGCAATACCATGCCCCCTTCAGGATTAAAGTTTAAATTTGACAAGAAAAGTCAGCGTTATAGTTTAGAAGCATGTTAATTAATTTGAGAAGTGGTTATACACATTCGAGAACATGTTTTGCATTATTTAGAGCTCTACGAGACCAAGTTTGACTAGGTTAAACCATGAGTTGACCATAGTGGACCAAATTGAAATTTTGATAGTTTGATGTAAGATAATTAGTTAAGTTGAATTCTAGATTTCTATGTTGATTGAAGGTCGATTGTGCAAGCAGTTGACAATATAAATGATCTCAGATTTTGATTTTGATCCCGAAAAAGGATTCTACTTGATGTTTCGTTGGAAGAACCTTCATGTGAGATTTAGCTCTTGTGTCATTTTTTAATTTTTTTTGAAGAATCATTTGAGTGTTCAAGCAATTTGTGAGATCATGCAAAGTGCAAAATGTAAAATGACATGAAGAATGAAATGCAAACCTAGGACCTAGGACCTAGTCACTGATCATGTGTCGATTTTTTATCATCATTGAACTTTTAGGTAACCAGATAAATCAATACAATGCCCACTAGTTATTAAACCATAGACATATGAATATCGATCTGTATGCATAGGAATCAATACAACACCCACTAGTTAGGTAACCATGGACATAGGAATATTGATTTTATTTTTGAAATGTTGGATTATATATAAGCAGCAAGGCACAAATGCCAGGATGACTTGAATATCATGTCTATTTTGATATAGCAATTTGTATAAGCATCAAAACATAAATGTTGTGATGACCTAAATACGCCTTGCATACAAACACATCAAACAATCAAGAGATCATTCTAAATCTAGTGTGAATTACCCGTAGTGACCCTTTATCATTCACATCCTTAGGCAAGATCACGTTTCACAGTAGGAGAAATAACTCACTCAAAAAGACAATAGTTAGATTAAACTTCTTTGAATTTTTCAAGTATCAATGGTTGAGGTACGCATGGCCATCAAATTTGAGATAAAGGCTCTTACAAATGGACACCATTTCAAACCAGAATTTCCAAAGTTGTTAGATTTTTACATACAAGCAGAAGACAAAGAAAAGATTATGCCCCCAATCATCACTCTCTAAATCTTGTAAAGGACATCATCGAAGAGCTCGAAGGACACAATATGCAAAAATCTCAATGTGAATCAATAAGCATACAAGGAGATAAAAGCATGTAAAAAGCATAGATTATTTTCAATTTGTGTTTGATTGTGTTGTAGATGCAAACTCCTTTCTGGAGAGGAGACAGACTGACAGACTCAGATGAAGCTTCAAAGGACTTTGATTGGATATGAATCATATAAGATGTACTAGAGACCATAGGATATGACATTGATTGCCCCCAAGTGTTAAGCATTGATAGGATACAGACACTTGAGCTGATTGGTGTACAGACTGACTTTATTGAAACAAGGATATATACAGACTAAAGTAGACTGAAAGCTGGAAAAGACCAAGATTGTGCTGATAGATGGAGTATTTTGAAACAAGTGGCACCCATTTGTTAGGTTTTCACCATCTTGGCAGAGATTCTATTTTTCTACCAAGGCACCTGTTTCCAGGTTTTCACCAAGGCACTTTTTCTTTTTCTCATTTTTTTGTATTTTTCAATTTTTTTGATATTTTTGATATTTTTTAATTTTTTTGAAAATCATGAAGGCACCTATTTCTAGGTGAATAGTTGTGATTTGGAATCACCACTATTTGTGTATGTGTGTGGGGAAAATGTAAGATTCACTCCTAAATCCAAATTCCCAAAGGAGAGATCCAATTTGATCAACCAATAGGTTAATACACAATCGAATCAATCTATGAAGAATATGAAAGAGAGAGAGAAACTCTATATTTCCCTATAGTTGGATTAAGCTTGAAATCTGAAATAATTGAAGTGAAAATATTAACCTTGAATTAGGGCAGATTTGGAAAATGCTAAATTCTAGCTTCTGTATGAACTTTCTGAGGATTCTGTCACCTGTTCTGGACTGGAAATGTCAAGGTGGACAAAACCTAGAAATCTTTTCTCCAAATTCACACAGGTCGACTTTAACCTTTTAAAAGGTCAAAGACCACATTATTTATTCGAAGTCCGATTCCAAAAAGGGTATCCAAATTCACTCTCAGATCTGAGATTCCACACCTGTGCCTGCAAAAAAATGGTTTTGTTGTTTGTTTGGGGGGTTTTCCTTGGTCAAACCCCAGTTTGGAATCAACCTTAATATTGAAATTAAAATAGGAGAATGCTAGCAAGTAGTAGAAATGAATCTAACAATGAAGCTATGCAATTCAATAGATATGCTAATGTATTTGGAATGTAATCAAATATATTGATATGAAAGCTTGAACATAACATCATCAAACCTCCATGATTGTATGCTTGAAATCCACCTTGAGGAAACAATGATATGGATCTTGAAGATGAACAAAGGATCTTGAAGGAAGATCACACCACCATGGTGGCTAGATCTAGGGTTTGAATGATAGATCTTGAATGCTTGAGCCAAATCCCTTCAATATCTTAAATGCTTGAATCCTTGATCTTCAATGGAGAACTTGGATGAAGAAGAAGACTTGAATACTTGAATTAATGGTTTCTTGATCACCTTGAGAACTTGAGATCTTGATTGCCAAAACTTGATGATGAAAATGAGAGAGGAAGGCCTCCTTTTATAGTGATCTAGGGCACACTCCTCTAGATGGGCCACCTTGAAGAATTAAATCCCAATTAGCTCCTCACCTTTAGAAAATATACCTTGATTAAATATAATTAAAGGATTTATAGTTTTGGAACCTGAAATAGCCGACCCAGAGGTGAGAAATAATTATCCCAAAAGATAAATTACCAGCAAATGAGAATTTAAAATCCTGGCGGGAAGAGGTCAAGGTTGAGGTCAACCTTGACCTAGTCAGGGTTGAGGTTGACTTTGACCTCAAACCCTAAGTTTGTCAAGATTTGCAGCAGAGGTTCTAGGAGATGCTAGAAACTTAGAAATTGATGGCTGAATAGGACCTAGTGTCAGGAACAGATAGAAAATCCTTAGAATGATATGATGAAGGACTAGGAGGTCTCATTTCTAAATCCTACCTAGAAAATGGAGCCATGGAAGAGATAAAATTAGGAAAGTCCTTAAGACCTTAACCCTAATTTCACCTAGAATGAAGAAATCAAGTGCAGAGAAGAAGTGGAAGACAAGGGAGAATGCAAAGATGCCAATCATGACTCTAAACCACTTACTCAGAGGGCTAAACACTCTTAACATGGAAGTGCTTCCATTTTAAGATGGTAGATTAAGCCCCCACTTTAGCAAGAGTATGAATTCAATGCAAACTCTTGGTAAAGGAGAAGAGAGAAGAGATCCCAGTGGATTCAAAATGAGATAAAATAACACTTAGCTAAAGACACAAGCCCCCAGACCAAGGATTCTAACTCAACATACACATATGAGAGTATACAAAAGAACAAGGGTTAGTACTAAACAACCCAAATCAATTAGCATAAGAAACCTTGCTAAAAAAAATTTCTCATACCAATATCATATTTGGAAAGCTATCATAAAAGCATAAATGATTACATAAGAAAGACAAGAGCAACACTATAGACAACATAGCTTCACAATCCAGTCCTACTAGCATGAAAGTGAAAAGAGAGAAAAGAGAAAGTGATTACCTTGCCCGGTAAGATGCCCACCTTACCGTGAATCACCCTGGAGGGAGAGCCCAACAGGTTCACCCATAAACTGTGCTTGCAATTTTAATGCATCTTCTGACGGCTTCTGGAATATCCATAGATCCACCTTCTTGTGTCACTATGAATATGAAATGCATGTCTCCTCAGGATTTAGCAACTTATGTGCATTACCATCAGAAGATTTAGCATATAGGTCTGTATCTTTTCAGGATTTAGCAACTTATGTGTGTTACCTTCCAAGATTTAGCATATTGGAATTTGGAAATGTGTGTCCCTTTAGGATTTAGCAACTTATGTGCGTTACCTTCAGAGGATTTAGCATATTGAAACATTTGAAAAATGTGTGTCTCCTTAGGATTTAGCAACTTATGTGCGTTACCTTCAGAAGATTTAGCATATGAATGTGTGTCTTTTCAAGATTTAGCAACTTATGTGCATTACCTTCCAAGATTTAGCATATAAAAATAAAAAACTATAGTACAAGGGAGGCCCTGTATATCCCCCCCTCCTTAATATGGCAAAAAACATACTATTTTGTCATGTTAAAGAAAGAAAGAACAAGGATAAAGCCTTCTTTAGCATCAAGACAATATCCATAGACAACACCCAGTTCAAGCCAAGAAGGTCACAACTCCTATGAGGCCATGGAAGGGACAAATGTAAAAGATATCATGCAAGAAGTGAAAAGAAAGTAACCCTTAATGAGGGATAGCACACTATTCAATTTCCAAGATGAGAGATGTATCAACCATGGAAACCCAATGTCAAACAATAAATAAGGTGTGTATAAAGGACATAGGTCCTCAAATGCAAACCATAATTTTCATGTATGATTGGATATCACATAGTAGATAAATACTGCTTAACCTAGGAAAGAGGTGAATCCCTAGAAAAGAAGAGAATACCAGATGAAATAACAATGCATAGATTTGAATAAGATAGAAAATCATACCAAGCCTCCAAGGCTAAAGTACTTCTACCAAACTCACAACCCATATTTTTGACTCCATGTGTGAATGTTTGAAGATAGAAAAGAAGGATAAGGCATCTTTGCGCACCAAGTGTAGGAACAAAGATGGAAGAGGATACCTACTTCACAAAGCAAGGAGATATCTTGTTTACAAAAATGTATAGTATATCCTTAGCAAGAGATATTGACCCCTACATCCAAGAATATAGATAATTGTGAAGATGATATGTCACTTATGGAAAAGGATCCTCAAGGAAAGAGATCTTATTGCCAAGACCCCCACCAAAGAGGAGTGTGTTTAGATAAGATATCATCTTTCAATTGGTGGGAACAAAGATTCAATCACCAAGCCCCTTGTGAAGAAGAGCAAGAGGAATCTTAGGAATGAAGGAAAACAATTTTAACACCATGCAAGAATAAAAGTTTATATTAAACATAATTTGCAACATAGAGAAGAAGTGACGATCTAGGACAACAACTTCTCATATAAGAAGATTATCCATAATCAACACCTCTGTCACTATGATGAAATAATATTGTAACATAAGCAAATACTACTAAGCTAAGGAAAGAAGTTCCCCTAGAGAAAGAAGGAAGAACCTTGCCCCCCGAGGGATGAAAGACAAGGGATATTTTTACAAAACGCATGTCCTAGAAAATATTTCCTAAGAAGAAAATATAATTCCTAGGAATGGATAAAAACATCATGCAAGACTTATGGAAGAAGGAAACATAAAGAATACCAATTAAATCTTAATAAAAAGACCTAATTGAACCTAAAAGACTGGATAAAATGATGCCTCTTGCCCCCCAGTCATGAGACAAGAGGATAGGAAAATTTACTCCAGCTCTAATGGAGGGGAACCCCCTATATCAAAATTATTAAGAAGTTGTAAGACAGTGCGAGAAAAAGGTATAATACTGCGTGCAACCCTATCCCTAACATATAATTTGAAGTTGTTACAATCGACAAGCAAATGAGTATTACGATAGTGGAAAGGACATTTAAATTTATACAAAGCATCAATAGGTATAGGTCTAAATATTTCCTTCTTAGAATTCATTAGCTCCACATATACTATTTTAGCATTTTCTTGACGAGTGTTAGGATTATCCATTAGAGATGTAGAGAGATGAAAATTAAGGGGAGGATGAAGATCCACACCTCTTAACTTGACTTGAGATTTAGAAGTTCCAACACCACACATATCCGGTTTAGGAGGTATATTAATGGGAAATTTAATACCATGTTCATTAACTCCTAACCCTAAACCTTTATAACCTTGTTTATTCACCATATTATATCCAGTAGTGTACATATCATGCAAAGCTTCTTCAGGAGGTGATTGTTTATCATGTTCATGAGTAAAGGTCATATAAGGTGGGATAATAGGTTTGGAAGAAGTTTCTTTATCCTATCCTTGAATATCATCCTAAACAAGAGGAGGTAAATCAAAGAAATCTTGCACATCCGCATCCTGCACTATAGCTTGAATCCCGTCATAAGTATGGGAAGAGCGAGGATTAATAGATGGAGAATCAGGTATCAGAATATGAAGATTAGGATGAAGAGTAGGATGAAGAGTAGGATGAAGATTAGGAAGATTAGGAGATGGTGTATCATCTACCAAATTCTTCACATAATCCAAAAGATGAATAACGCTACCACATAAATCCCTAGGAAAAGTTGTAAATGTAGATAGACTAGTATTAGTCAACTTCACAAAAGCATAAGCAAGAGCAAAGTGAAGGGTTATCAATGCTATGAAATGAATAATACCCTCATAAACATCATATGCATTATAAATAGATGCTAGAAGAAGAGTAATAACAAACATGATTATGCACCAAAACATCTTAACAATCTTCATGATAAATAAAAATGCAAGAAATATGTTTTTTTATTTTATTCAATATATAGACTTTTTTGAATTTTTGAAGTATAGATGCAAGAGAAAAATGTAAATCTAAAAAGAAAGAGAGTAAGCACGTCGGGTTCACCAAAATGAATAGTTGTGATTTGGAATCACCACTATTTGTGTATGTGTGTGGGGAAAATGTAAGATTCACTCCTAAATCCAAATTCCCAAAGGAGAGATCCAATTTGATCAACCAATAGGTTAATACACAATCGAATCAATCTATGAAGAATATGAAAGAGAGAGAGAAACCCTATATTTCCCTATAGTTGGATTAAGCTTGAAATCTGAAATAATTGAAGTGAAAATACTAACCTTGAATTAGGGAAGATCTATAAAATGCTGAATTCTAGCTTCTTTATGAACTTTCTAAAGATTCTGTCACTTGTTTTGGATTGGAAATATCGAGGCGAACAAAACTCATAAATCTTTTCTCCAAATTCATACAGGTCAACTTTGACCTTTTAAAAGGTCAAAGACCACATTATTTATTTGAAGTCTAATTCTAATTCCGATTCTATTCGCAGATCTTGAAAGATTGTCGAAAAGGGTATCCAAATTCTTTCTCAGATCCAAGATTCCACAACTGTGCCTGCAAGAAAAATGGTTTTTTTTTTTTTTGGGGGGGGGTTTGCCTTGGTCAAACCCTGGTTTGAAATAAACCTTAATATTGAAATTGAAATAGGAGAATGCTAGCAAGTAGTAGAAATAAATCTAACAATGAAGCTATGCAATTCAATAGATATGCTAATGTATTTGGAATGTAATCAAATATATTGATATGAAAGCTTGAACATAACATCATCAAACCTCCATGATTGTATGATTGAAATCCACCTTGAGGAAACAATGATATGGATCTTGAAGATGAACAAAGGATTTTGAAGGAAGATCACACCACCATGGGGGCTAGATCTAGGGTTTGAATGATAGATCTTGAATGCTTGAGCCAAATCCCTTCAATATCTTGAATGCTTGAATCCTTGATCTTCAATGGAGAACTTGGATGAAGAAGAAGACTTGAATACTTGAATGAATGGTTGCTTGATCACCTTGAGAACTTGAGAGCTTGATTGCCAAAACTTGATGATGAAAATGAGAGAGGAAGACCTCCTTTTATAGTGATCTAGGGCACACTCCTCTAGATGGGCCACCTTGAAGAATTAAATCCCAATTAGCTCCTCACCTTTAGAAAATATACCTTTATTAAATACAATTAAAAGATTTACCATTTTGGAACCCGAAACAGCTGACCCGAAGGCGGGAAATAATTATCCCAAAAGCTAAATTACCAGCAAATGAGAATTTAAAATCATGGAAGGAAGAGGTCAAGGTTGAGGTCAACTCTGACCTAGTTAGGGTCGACCTCGACCCTGATGAATTTGACCTCAAACCCTAACTTTGTTAGGATTTGTAGCAGAGGTTCCAGGAGATGCCAAAAACTTAGAAATTGATGTTTGAACAAGACCCAGTGTCAGGAACAGACAAAAAATCCCTCAGAATGATATGATGAAGGACTAGGAGGTCTCATTTCTAAATCCTACCTAGAAAATGGAGCCATGGAAGAGAGAAAATCAGGAAAGTCTTTAAGACCTTAACCCTAATTTCACCTAGAATGAAGAAATCAAGTGCAGAGAAGAAGTGGAAGACAAGGGAGAATGCAAAGATGCCAATCATGACCCTAAACCACTTACTCAGAGGGCTAAATGCTCTTAACATGGAAGTGCTTCCATTTTAAGATGATACACTAGGTTTTCACCAAGATGTTCATTTTTTAAAGACTTTTTCAGATTTTTAAGATTTGTTCAGGATATTTTACCATACACTGAATGCCTTAGGCATAGAATTTCTTTAGATGGAGAACGTTGATTGGTTCTCAAAGCTGTTCTCCTTCAGTCATTGAGAGTTTATAGGCTCCAGAGCCAAAATTAGCAGTGATAACAAAGGGACCTAGCTAGTTGGGTTCAAACTTCTCCTTGCATTCTTGATGTGATTAATTTTTAGGATTCTCTCTCAAGACTAGATCGCCAACCTGAAATTCTCTTTTTCTAACTTTCTTGTTGTAGCCTCTAGACATTCTTTTCTGATACACTTTGAGATGATCATATGTGGCTTGTCTGTGCTCATCTAGTAGTTCAAGTTCTTGCAACCTAGACAATCTATAGTCATCATCAATTATTAGACCATGGATTCTGATTCTTAGTGATGAGATTTCAACCTCAATAGGTAGTACTAATTAGTATGTACAAAGGATGCCCCCAAATAGAATGGGCATCAAACTCCCAAGAAAGATCACATCATGTATTCCCAATGCCTAGCAAGGTGGAGAACAAGAGGGATTAGCAAGCTAGTGGAAGAGATGGAAGACAAGAGAATGATTCAGAATGAAGGGAAGAAATCCTCAAGGGAAAACTCCTCAAGGGTACCCAAGCTAGGGAAAAATTATCATGTAAAGCACATTTGGACAAGCACTGAAAGGCTAGCATAGGATAAGTCACAAAAGCATAATGCCAAAGAAGGAAAGGATGTAGTCCAAAGGAGTAGACATGTAAAGAGGTTTCAAAGCATCATGTTCTACTCTTTTTTTATTAGATCAAGACCAAAGGAGAAAAGGATAGTGAAAGGATAGAATGAATGGAGGAAAATAAATATGAAGGCTAAATAGGAAGGGAATGAAAGCAATATCATCGTAAGATAGCTCACAAGATAGCCAAATGTTTTTGTATAGATCAACATTGTCAAGATCAAAGAGAGAAGATGGAATGGATGAAATATGTAGAAGAACTACGCATGATGCCTGATTGCCAGGTTTTCATCATGGCACTTATCCAAGGCACCACAAGGGAGTGGTTTTCACCATAGGACAAATTTATTTCTCTTTACTTTTGCTACCAAGGTGCCTATTTCTAGGTTTTCACCAAGGCACATTTTCAATTTTATTTTTTTTCATTTCTTTTTTTTAAATTTTTTTTTTTGAAGAAGGAAAGCTCTTTAGATAATGCTCCTTGAAAGGATAAACCATGATATGCCAAGGATTCAAAATGATATGCTCAAAGATGCTGATAGGGAAGGGGAGATGGAAGAGAAAAATGGAGGATAAGGTTTTATGTAAAGCGAGTGAGGTTGGAAGATAGGAGGAATAGGAAAATGAGGAAAAATGATAGAAGGTAGGAGGATAATGAATGGAAGGATTATGAAAAGGTAGATGGAAAGGAAGGAAAGATCAACATCAAAACACATCTTGAAGGGTGGCGAGAGGATGGAGAAAATGTGAATGAAGGAATACATGAAGGAATATGGTGAATAGATAGCAGAGGTTGTGGTTTAGGCGCATGGAATGGAAGAATTTTTTTGGAAGAAGATGAAGTGGAAGTCTTTGGAAGCTTGAATGTCAACTTCACTTGTTGCTCAACATCAAATTTTTTCAAGAGAGATTTTAGAATCCATATAGCCATAGGCTTTTCATTTCTTTTTGATGATTTAGAGAGAATATCTTCAATGATGGATTTTGGAACCCATACTTGTCTTGTAATTTTTTTCTTAGATATCTCCTTTGACTTTATGCCTCCATGTTGATTAAAGGAGACATGGTGATCTTCTTTTTTTGATGGATTATTGTATTGCTTCTTTTTCTTGTATTGAACATTCAAGTTACTTCCAAAAGACTTGGGACTTGTGGAAGAAGAGGTAGGATATGACAGGTTTAGATGGGTGAGTGGATGAAAAGGATTCAAGGGTATGAATCTATGTTGATCTTGAGGAAAGATAGGAGATGGAGGGATGTAAGGACCCAAGATGGATGAAAAATTAGGAGAGTTAGGAGGGGAAAGTGAAGGGACATAAGGGCCCAAGATGGAAGGAAGACGTGAAACTCTTAGTATTGGTGGAGGAGGTCCAAGGATGGAAGTGGAAGATACAAAAGGATAATCAATAAGTTCATCAACATCTATATGACCAAGGACATCAACATCTTTAGAGTGAGCATTAGGGTTTTCAATAGGATCATGGACATCTTGAATATGAGCATCTTCTTTGATAGGATTGTTTAGAGCTTGCAAAGGCTTAGGAAGAGTAGAAAGTGGAAGTGAACATGTAGTGGTAGAACAAGAATATGGAAGATTTTAATCTTGACAAAGATCTTTGGATAGCATAAACATATAATTTTTCTCTTGATTTTCAATAGGCTTAACATTGGAAGTAACAACACCATTTTTACCAACCTTAATGGAAGTATCATCTTTGGAAAGTGGAAGTGTAGTAAAGTTATTTTGATTGTCAATAAGCTCAACGGTGTAAGTAGTAACTTGATCTTGCTTAGGATAAGACTTAAGAAAGGGTGGAATGAATGGGAAAGGGTGTGAAAGATCAAAAGAACCATGAAATGAATAAGAGACATCATGAAAAGGATTGGATGACATGGAGGTTTCTTGATCTTGATCTTGATCTTTCTTTATGTTCTTTTCTTTATCATTTTTAGAGTCCTCTTGACATGGAGCCACTTCTAAGGACAAAAAAGCATGTTGGGATTGTATGGAAGACTTTGGTAGAGATGGTGAAGGACTAGATGAAGTAGGAATTATAGCATATAAAGGCTTAGGATCTTTAGGTTTAGCATTATTAAAAGTATTTGTAGCCAGGTGAAGGCTAGCTTAAGTATCTTTAAGAGGTAGCCCTTGAGGATAACTATAGGGAACCACATGAAAAGTATTAGGACCTTTGGTGGATGAGGGGTTTGTGAAAGATTTGATAGGCTTGGAAGATTTAGGAGATGTATGGGTATTGGAGGAAGTAGAGGATGGAAGGGAACCACCACAAGACAAAGGTTCAATATTAACATGATCTTTCTTGAGAGTATAATCTTTATTTTCAGCATGAGAGTTTTTAGAGGAGAGATCCTTGTAGTATGCACATTTGTAATCAGTGTGGTAAGCTTTCTCTTCCTCAAGTGAAGTAGATGTATCATCTAGGTATTTTACACATAAATCATCAAAGTCTCTTTCAAAATCAGAATCATATGGATCACCATCATGATCTTTCCAATGTGACGTCCCATTTCCAGTAAGCACGAGCACATGACAAGGAGGACTCTTAGGAACAGAGGTGTCATAGGTATCATTATATTGTCCATCATCATAGTCATCATAGTCTTCAAAGATAGGCATGTCACTCTCTATGGAAGAGGTATCATAAGGGTTATCATGTTGCTCATTATGGTATGTCTTGAGAAGAGAAGTAAGACTCTTGGGAGAATTAGAAGAGGAATGAGATCATGGAGAAGAGGAAGGTGAAGGCCTAGTAGATGAAGAAGATGTGGATGATGAGGAATGATGAGAAGACTTAGAATATGAAAGATGTTTGGAAGAAGAAGGTCGTGACATGACCATGCATATGATCCTAGCAAAGGATTTTGAATCAATCAATTTTTCCTTTATTTTCATCATAAATTTATCACTCATGGGCTTTTTGGAATAATACTCTTTGAATTGAGCAATGAGTTTGAGATCATCTATTTTAAAGAGAGGTTCCATAACAAGATAGATGAAATTCATGGTTATGGAAGAGAAGGAATCAAGCATGGAAGTGATAGAAGAGATGAATAGAAGAAAGAAGACTAGATAATAAGAGGAAAATAATCAAGAAGACTTGAAGAGTTTTAGGAAGAACAAGAAGAAGCGTGAAGGAATAGGAGAAAGGATGGAAATGGGAGACTAGGAAGACATGAGAGATGTGGAAGAAAGAAGACAAAGAGTCATTTTGTTCAAATTGATACCATTTAAGTTCATTTTGATGTTGAGCAACATGTCATAGTACTTGAGATTTGACCCAGACTGACCAAGGAAGACTAGAAATGACAAGAATCAACTTGTTGTTTTGACAGAATTTGGAAGTTGTTGCAAATTGGATTTCTAACAAATTTGACCAATCTCTGACAACTTTGACTTTGGATTTGATACGAGTTTTGAAATTTTAGGATGAATTTTGACACTAGAAAAGACTTTTGCTTTAGATTTGCAATTTTTTAGTTTTTCAGTATCAGTTTGTTGGCAATTTTTCTGTCCAGTTTTTGAAGATCTGTGTAAAAGTTTGTCTCAAGTAACCAAGTAGATATCAAGCACACAGAATAGAAAGCAAGGGAAGAAATCAATCATCTAAAAACAATGAAGAAGGCCAAAAGAAACCTTGTGCATGAACAAGCAATAGTGACTTATTGTGCTAATCCCTAGAAATACTAATTGTGTATGTTCTAAAAAGTTTTTCAATAATGCACATATTCCTAGAAAATGAAAAATTTGGCCTCACTAGGGTTTGTAGTAATGGTCTGACTCTACAATTTTTGTGATCTCAAGAGGGTGAACTCCAGTCCAAGTGCACTGGAGTTTTGACACAGTCTAAGAATTTAATCAATCAGGAGCTGCTAGGGAGATCTGACAGCCCAACAAGAGACCACACCTGTGAAAATTTCCTCCACAAGGACATTTATATAGCGGTTGTTGCTACCACAGTGAAAATGGCTATTATTGTTTGAGGTTCCATCCACATGGTTGACCCAATTAAGGGAATGTCCACTAAAGTTAACCCTCTCTAAAGGTGACTCACAAAAGATACCAGAGGGGGACTACATTAGATTCAAGGATCTGGGTTTCTAAACTATCCAAAAAGGAAGTAGAGCATAATCCCCTAACCTCTTCAATTCACCAAGACAAAGTAGATAGATTAATCTGACATGCTAAGACCAAAATTATCTCACAAAGATCTATGATGTCAACCACTTATGATCTATCCACCTTTTCGACGAGAGAATGTATCAATCAAAAGTTGAAGATGCACAAATCTAGTAGAACACAAGACAATCTCAGTAACCTCCCTACCTACAAGGGGATCTATCATCAAGAAGAGCTTCACATGCATGAACAAGTGAAAGAAGCCCACTCTCTCAAGATCATCCACAAATAGTGTTCATAGGGCCTAATTACTATGTGTAACAGATATGCAAAAAACAAATCTATGTTCGTTTTAGAGCCCAAAACTGAAGTGTGAATTATGAAAGCTGAAAAAGTCACACAAGCTTGACACGTGAGAGTTCATTTTATGTCCAAATCAAAGTGTTATCAGATTGAGAAGGATACCTGAGTTCCTCGCAATGTGCCTAGTAGATTTTACCTAATTTTCAGCTTTGTTGAGCAATCTCGCGCAAGCAAGCCATGAACTCTCCGACAAGAAAACAAGCAAACAAGATATGAAACGTATATTCAACTTATGAAAACCATAGGGTTAGATCTGAAAATAAATTGTTAAAAGAAATAATAATCATAAAATAATCCAAATGACAACTCATATCATGCATTGAATCATATGAAAAATAAGTGGATACCCATCACAAAATTTTTATTTTTTTTCCATTTGACCTAGTCAACAAGCTCTAATTTTTTTGATATGATTTCGGCCATAAAAATAGAAATGAAAAATAAAGAACCCTGGTAAAAAACTGAGAGATTTCCAAAAATGTAAAAATCTCAAAAAAATCTCTTCATTTGTGCCCTAGAGACCCCTTTTACCAAAATAGACCAATTTTTGTAAATTGACTATTTGAGCTATTATATTGCATCCAAATTTAAAACACAAAGAATGGATCCCTTGTATAATTTAAAGAGCTTTCTGAAAATGTAAAAATTTCTAAAAAATATGCTGATTTTCACCGAAAATTAATTTTTTATGAAAAATAAAGAAAAAATTATTAAAAATCCAAAACATCTTGGAAAATTTTTAATTTTTTATCGAAGCTTCTCTGATATGTCTCCAACCTACAAAAAAGATTTTAGACCAAAAATCTAATCCGTTTGGGAGATAAAATTAAATCTTTGAAAATTTAGGGTTTTAGTCTCCAAGTAAATCTGCACAAGGGAGTTAGCTTAAAAAAAAAACCAAAACTAGCATGTAAAGGTGGGTTGCCCCATAGTGGGTGTCAGAAATGTGTGTGTGAATTTTGTACCTAGTTGTAGACACAACACTTCAGTAAAACATTAGAGGTTAGCAAAAAACAAAATTTGCAAATAATTGAAACGATGCTAACCAGGCGATTTATTGCCTTCTAGTAGGTGCGAGTATGATATTCTCAGATTAGACCAAGATCAGTGACAATGCAACACCTAAACAAAGGATTTAATGCTAAAGAATGAAAAACTATATGAATGCTGATTAATCTATTTTTTTGTATTTTGTATGCAATTAGGATGAAAAACTTGATAAGAAACTAATCTAGAATGAATTGAAATGATATTCAAATTAATCTAACAATGATATGAATTGATATGAAAATCTATGCAAAAACTATGAATTGACCTCACAAAATTGTTTGTCACAAAAGCTTGATTCTTCGTATGTAATTTCACCAGAGTAATTGTGCGAATTCGAGAGATATTGATTGAAAGCTTGAGGGATATAATTGATTGAAAGCTTGAGGGATATAATTGATTGAAAGCTGGAGGGATTTTTGAGAGATTGAAAGCTTGAGAGATTTAGAGAGATTTGTGAAGAGTTGAGCCTTATTTTTATAGAAATCCAGGGCTTTGAGGATGCATTGAGAAAAACCATAAATCACTCTTGATAAACTCAGGTTGATTTTTGAGTTAACAAGAAATCAGAATAAATAAACTCATAAAATCATGCAAAAGTAATTTTTATCTCAAAATAGAGCTTTAGTTCTCTTTCTCAACTCACCATCAGATGTTGAGTTTAGAAAGTTAACAAATTGAAATTGATAATTGATTTAAAGTTATTTTAAAGTTGACTATTTTTTTTGATTGTGCATTTTTTAATATGAATTAATTTAAAAATAAAGTGATTTATTCTCAACTTAACTGATTTTTGAATTAAAACAATTGATTTATGGGTTAATCAATTATTAAATCAAACTTTTATTCAAAAACTATATTATTAATTTTGACAATTGACATTAATTAATTAAATAAGAATTTAATCAATTAGTCATGAGATTTTAGATTTATTGTCAAAATAAAACAATATAATTTAGGAATAATTTAATTAAATTTAATTAAATAATTAAGTGGCAGTATTATATCTAATTAATTAAATATTCAGAATATTCAATTAATCAAACTTTAGGATAATTAAGATTTATTACCAAATAATAATTAAATTAAAGATAATTATGATAAATTAAGAATATTACTAGGAATATTCCTTGATGCAGAATTTAGGATAATCAATTAGGATTTGATAATGTGCAGATGTGCCTTAGGTTAGGACTTTGATGTCGATTTCATTCGATTTGAAGATGTAGGAGGTTAATGAACCTATAGCCCATTTTTGGGGTATTACAACAGGATGGAATCTTTGGGAGATGATGCCCACTTAGCACATCTTGGTTCAACATCTCATATATCATATCACAAATGATTCTCTGTATTTTTTTCTTGATGTTAAGTAACATTCTTAATGTTAGAGTAATCATACTTTATGCTTATTAATTAAATCAATTTGGTTTAATTAATTAAGTCATTTATTACTCTATTTACTTAAGCTATCTTTTAGGTGCATTATAATTAATATATTTATTAATTATAATGTGCAACCTAGCTTTATTTTTTGCTTTATAGCTTTAGGGTTTTATTGTTCACCTATATGGTTGAACCCTTTGTACATTCTTTTTAGATAATCTTGGAATACAATTGCTCTTTACATGTCCATAAGATGTCTCTGGCTTTTTGGCCTCCATAGATTTTTCTTGCTTCTGTTCTTTGCTTCTTCCATGTGACAGGGTTATGCATGTAGGTGTTCTTGGGAGATTAGTATTTCACCTAATCTAACACTTAATTGTAACATTCTAGATCGCATTGGTTTTCTCAATCGCTATCTTGGAAATGTTAAATGTTATTTTTCTCTATGTTCATGAAAATATCAGTTTCTAAGTTTAATGTTGATTTTCCTCACAAACCCCACTGCAAAACCCTTTGATTGACAAGATTCTATGACCTCCTTGCAGACATCAAATCTTTGTGAGATGATGCCCAGAGGAGGCCACGATGAATCTAGGGTGCCCTTATTCATAATGATTTCCACATTCTACATAGATATCTATCACCACCATCACAGCTACAACGTGACATAAAAGTTCACTTCTTGCTATCCTTAACCAAACCTCCATACCTTGTCTATTTCCCATTATGGAATTTGTCTTTACACCCTGCCACTTCAATCAACTGAGAGTTTTGAAGACCATTTCATTAAATCCCTTCCAAGTATGCTACAACAAGAGACACTACCAAAAAATATTGTGGAGATTTTAATTGTATTCAAAAAAATGTATTAGCTTGAAGTCTTCGAAAGCCTTCTCAACAAACATATCCCATGGTCTCATTCACTAAACACAGGTAGAGAGGATGGATGTAAAGGTTTTGGAGCTATATGATTCCACATTTTTCATACATTCAAATCAAAGAATCACCAATGAACATATCTGGCCCAAATCTTTCCTTTGATCTTTAATAGATGTCCTTACTCATTAGGAGAAACATCTTGTTCTATAGCTTTGATTTTTTGCTCACCTATTTTGATCTTTGTCCAAAACTAAATCCACCTTAATGGATAGATTACTATATCCACCTCATTGTTCCATGTTTTAATTTTCTTCTTTTTATTCATAGTAATGAATTCATTAATCACAACAAAAAAATGTAGGACCATCTCCTCAAGCCAACTTTTCCAAAGATATACTTACTTGCAGCTCGAAAAGAACTGCCACTGGAACTCAGTGAGTTTTCATACTTTTCCCTCTAGGTTGTATATCATTATCTCTTTAGGTGTATATCATCATCTACTTATGGTGTTGTTTCAACTTTTCTTATGAAGAATCTTAATATGTTATATGGGATGGAGGTTACCAATCTTATACTGCCTCATATAAGAAGCATCATTATACTGATTATAAGGTTCATCCTTCCCATTAATGTTTATGTTATAGAGGGTGTGTCTTTGATGTATTAAGATAAAAACTAGCAAATGCTAAAAAAAATTTACATTTTTTTTTGGCATTCCAAGAAATAAAAATTAGTCAAGAAGCCATAAAAACTTTAAAATAAATAACTCATGAAATTGAATTTTGTTTAGGCAAAAATGGTAAGCCAATTAGAACAAATACAATTCTAATTGAAGCACTACCATTGACTTTTGTGGGCACACAACAGTTTGGACATTTCACCAATGCTTGCATTATCCATAAAAAATTTATGATAAAGGGAAGCATCATGTAACAACATTTTAATGCTCTTGTTCATAGACAAACATAATACAAAATTGTAATTGTTCTTCTCTTTTGTTTTCCATGGTTGATCGTTCTCCTATCGGATAATCGTTGCATGTAATAGAGCATGCGATTGCTAGTTAAGATGATAGGCTTTATTGTGGAAGATTTTTCTCTCGGAAGTCTCCATTCCCACCCAAAATTTGTCATCCTAGATGCCTGCCTTGAAGCTCCTTCTGGTGATGACACAACTAACCTAACTTGCCTTTTTGTGGATCCTACACTTAGCAACTTCTTGTCCATTTCATAAATCTATCACTTCCATCTCTTTCCATGTGATTATTCACATGTTGGAACCCTAATTTGATCCACGTCTCTCTTCTTGGTTTCATTTCACTTGCATGTACATGCTCAAGTCCTTAATAACGACTGCCACCTTCCCCATACTACCTGTCTGGTTGTATTGGTACCTTTCCATCTTTCGGGGATGCTAAAAGATCAATGAAACAAAGCATGTTCCTAAATCAACACTACTTTATGGACAGTCATGGAATGGGCCATTTTTTTTATAGTTAGCATGTTTCTTATCAAGGCTAAATGTCTAGATTTGTTCAAGAAATACTCATTTAAAATTGTAATATTTTAGTTCCCTATTTCTTTGCATCACGATTTTCCCAAATTCTGACAGTTCTTGTTTTCTTTTAAGTTTTAAATTTTCAATTAAATTTATAGCCCAAATTTTAAATTGTAGAGCGATTTCATATTTTATTTTTCTTTTTTAATGCGTTCTTGCCACCTTGGTAATTCCAAAAGACGAAGATATAAGTAGCTTGAGAGGGGATTTCTAATCTTGTTTTCACTACAATTGTACAAAAATGGGTAATAGACCCCATAGATAAATCTGGTCCCAAGGAGACTAAAATGTATTATTATCATCATTTTAATTAGAGCCACCATGCAAATATAGGTGATTTAGTATCGTAGTCATCCTGGCTTTGGAATTTAAAGGTGGTGAATTTTCTATTTGGAGTGGTAGTTGAATTGGGGTGCCCAATCTGGCGTGCCTTCCAACTCTTTTTAGATTTGTCAGTAATATCCTATGGTTGTATGTGTGTGATCAATTTAAAATTTTTGATGCTTGATCCTGTCAATTAGGCACATAAAATTGATGCAGTTTCTTGAAGGAGAAACTTTATATCTGTTATACAGGCTTTGGACTTGATTACATACTTGGGATTGTACACATCCAAGAAAAGGAAAAAGAAAAGAAAAATGTTTATATCTGTGGTTACTTATTTTTGAGGATTGGTCCACATATATCTTTTGTTTAAACTTTTAGATGCTTCCTTCTATCGATTGGGTACATAAAACTGATTCAATTTCTTTAATTTTATAGCCATTTGATTGGTTGAAGGAGCAGCTTGCAGGGAAACCAGAGGATTTAGATTTAGATTAGTGGTGTATTATATTAGCATTAGGATTTAGATTGCATGGAGGTAAAAAAGCTACTAGATCATCTTCCTTATTAGTTGGTCTTCATTGTATAAGTGTATCAATAGGTAGGAGTTTCTTGGATTACCGGTTTTTTTTATTGTGGAGAAGTGAGTTGGTTTATTTAGTATGCTTTCTACTTTTACAAAATTGATTTTATAGTTAAATGGCCTTTGTTGAAGGCAAAGTTTTGCATGCTTCAATAGGGATTGGGCTATATAATTCAATAGAGGAGTTCTTGGTTTATGTGGGAAAATTGTAGGATTGAACTCGAACTCTTTCATTTCTTATATCTACTTTGAACATTTCAAAAGTGACAACTTGACAAGTTTTCTACTTGTAAGCATGGAATCTTTGGTGAAAACAACTAACCAGTGAGAACGTTATAACAATGCTGAAGCCACATAGACAAGATTTTGATTGTGACTTAGTTCTTCTTACTGTATTTTTACAAATTTCCACAGCAAATGTGATAACACATTGATCATTGCTCAAAAACATTGTAAAAATGCCATGCAAAGCTCCTATCGGCTAACCGTTGTGTGAAAAAGAGCACACAACTAATGTTCATGGGAGATGGCACCAGACACCATTTTCATTAAGTTAGTTTGAAAGGCACCGGTGATGGAGATGGTTTCATCCAAACTGCCAACTTTAGGTATGCTTCGAGTTTCTTTTTACTTTCTAATTAAGTATATTGGTGTGAGTGTGTTTAAAAAATTGGTAGTTTTTATTTCAAATTTGATTTAAATTGATGTCTCACATATTACTTGTATTTAAGATATGTCTACTACTTTATTTTTTTTAGATGGATCTATTTAAGATATCTATACTAGTTATATTTATCAAATAGTTGTATTTAAGATATCTATGTCAGTTTATTTTCTTTTGAGAAGAATTAGTTATTACATGTCAGTTTTAATGACATAATTTTTACAATGTTTTATACTTAACTTTTTCTTACTTGATTTAATGGTAAAGTAGTTGTAGGTATCTAGACATTTCTGAATTAAAATCTTCTATATAATAATTTTTTTTCTCTTTAGTTGTTCTACTTAAATATTGAACCATTCAACTATGGAACTAATTTATGCAACCTTATAAACTAGTTTAATTCAATTATATGTCGTAGTGCATAATTGTTTTTCTTTATTAACAAAACATAATATATATTTTCTTTAATTTTAACTCAAATTTGATATCTCTCAATATTTTTTTAGATAGTTGTATTTAAGATATTTATACTTGTTTATTTTCTTTATATAATTATATTTATGATATCTATATATACTAGTTTATTTTCCTTAGTTGTATTTAAGACATCTATGCTTGTTTATTTTCTTTTTAGCACATATCAATACTTGGAATTTAATTCAAACATCATAGTTGTAATATGTAAAAACCAAAACATCTAATAGAATGCCATATCATCAAAATAGCTAAATATCACAAAGTCAAAAAATAAGTCTTAGTTGTTCCATTGCCAAGACTAGTCAAAGATAAATTTCCTATTTAATTTGATAGTAAAAATACTAGATTTGACTAAACTATCAAAATAAATATAATCTATTGATTTAAGTATACAATTTTTTAAAAGTCAACCATATTGTCAAAAAGTACAACAATAGGAAATAAAGTTACAATTCTTATTACAAAAGGATGTTGACCAACTGTTGATCATCAAAATCCCACATATGCACGTTAATACATCGATATATAACCATAATAGTCTTGAAATCATGGTACCCCACTATCTTCAGGTAATTGTCCAACTGTATCCCTATCTTCTAATTTTCTGGACTATGCACCCACCTACAAATCCTGAGACAGAAGTGTGGACCAAGCACTTTTCCACCCAACCACAGAGTGGTTAGGTCTCCTGGGGCTCTTCTTGATATGAAAAGCACATCGATCCTTGCTCAAGAAGCCTAGCATCCCAACACTGAAGGATAAAAAGAATATGGTGTAACTATGAATCTATCTACTTAACATTCTTTAGTCTAAGTGCAAATCCTAAACAAAGGGTGGCATAGAGAAAATGAAACAACTAACGAAAGATACTAATGAAACATATGTGAATAAGCTTTGGCCAAAGCATCCTTTTTTTAAAATAAGTTAAAATTGATAGGTAAATACACATCCAATTTACCCTTCTTTCTCCTTTCCATATTACACACAAATTATAGAAAATACCCTCTATTTCAAGAAAAAGAACATTGATAGATTTAAAACACATAGTTTGAAACAAAAATTCCTATTCCAATTTATTAATTCCAAAATAGTTAAAGAAAATTAACTTGTTCCCATGAGACATTTTCAGAGATAAGTAACCCATTCCCACAAAGTTCCATGAAGAATAATACACACCAATCATGAAAGAAAAGAAAACAAAAAAATACTATTGTTAGAATAATTGAGAGGGGGGGTGAATCAGTTAGATCAGTTATCCAATAGTCCCAATTAAAAAATGCATCAGTTAAAACATATTCAACAAATCTCTACATCTCGGTAACATCAAATACTAAACTATTTGTGCCTTTACCGATTACTAGTCAAATATCTTACTGTGATTACTGACCAAATCAGATATGCAATATGTAAAGTATGACAAAAAAGCAATCACCCCATAAACACATAACAGAAAGATTGAATGTGGAAACCCTATTAAGGGAACAACTACCTGGGACTGGTAACCCAAAAAAATTTTCACTCTTTTGAATTGAGCTCGGTGAAGAGCTAACCCTGTTAAAGGTTACAAAACACACTGTAAGGTGTGACCTTGTTAGAGGATTTAAGACTAACAATTATCATCTAACCAGCATTCACTATGGGGTTGACATGATAACAATGTATATTCTATGAATGACATAGGGCAATCATACGATGGTTAAGTCCACTCGGTTAAGAGATTTTTCTATTACAATGGTTAAACTGAAATAGTAGGTGATCTGATTACAATACAACTTAATTTTGTAGATGTTCAGATCTATTCTAAGCCCATAAAATCCTCTGATCAATATTTTAATTTAGTTCTTCAATATTCAATAACTTACTATCACTCAGTAATAGCTCTCTGACGCTCGGTTAACTATGTAGTTTGGTTCTCCTTCAACTAGTCTGATTAGGCATGCATGAAGCTATGTTGATGTGAAAACTCTGCAATCTCCTTCTTCCAGCATAGTTTCAACAATGAAACCAATGTCTCTTATATAGACAAGTAAACCATTTTCTTTTCATCCATCAGATTTTGCTGCTTAATCTCCTTCATTGATTTTGCCGCTTAAACCTTCCTTGACAGATGTGTCAATAACTCATTTCAATTCCATCCTTTAGATCTTCTTCAAATTTTGTTAGTCGTGGCTCTTGCAACAAACTTTATCTTCAACCTCAAAATCATACACTTTACAGCTCATTAATTTCTGTCGGCTAAACTAATCATTTATTTCTTTCATCATACTCGGTTAACAAGGAAATGCATTGATGAATACAAGCTTGATTATTATTGTTTCTCGGTATACACTACACTGGCTTGGTGTATACTGAAGTACTTCATTTACCAACCACACTACTTGTTATGTTTTTCTTCTAACTTCATAATAGATTAATGCAACATAATCAAGTCAACAATATGAAGTCATAGACTCATCAATAAGTTACCAAAAGTATTCCTTATCCTCATCTATCATATCCATCTTCCTCCATGTAGATATCTCAGTTCTTCTCCTCTTTATAGATGTTTAGATATTTGCAACTATCATGATAAGTACTGTCAAAGCTACTCGACATTAATGACAACATAATGATTGATTCAATTATCTTACATATCAATTTAGTACTTGGTGATCTCTAATCACTTGTAGTTCATCAATTAGGTTCTCAATCAGTTGTAGCTCATCAATATCTCACTTTGGCATTGATGGCAACTCAAGAAATATGGAATATACCATACACATACCAAACATGTATTCTACAGCTCTGTAAGAAAATGTTGTAACTCAGTAAGCTCTCCCTAGCTTGATTTTTAATATGTTTAATCACTACGTTACATGACAACATTGTAGATGCAGACTTTCCTCTATGAATTTGATCTTTCTAGCTCTCAGACTTTCCTTTTGTTCTCAGCAACAGATCTTCAAAACTCTCCCTAACTTTCTCTGATTATCTCTCCTTTAGATAGATGTTCTAGTGATCTCTTTGTTTATCTCTCCCTTTGAAAATAATGCCAAAGAAAAACATAAAACATACAGCTCTACATTAGCCAAGTGACTCTTTGTTGTTCAGTTCAGACAATGTATCTTGGTATGCTGATATGCCAATTCTTTGTTCTAGTTCCACAAATCTTGTCACAACCTTAGACAAAATCCAAAGTGTGAACTATGTTGCTTCAACATGAATTATCTTCTGATAAGATTAGGTTGATGCAACCTCTAGATCACATTAGTGACCGGTAGATAGGGGACAGACTCCAAGTCTAGTCCTCAAGTATTCAAAAGTATCCTTCGGTAGAGGCTTGGTAAAAATATCAGCAAGTTTCTCTTTTGATGTAACATATTTCAGTTTGACTTGCTTATCCTGTACCTATTCTCTTAAGTACTGATACTTAATAGAAATATGCTTGGTCTTTGAGTGCATTATAGGTTTCTTTGAAATATTTATTGCACTAGTGTTGTCACAATATATAATCACCTGCTCAGTGATTACCTCATTCATCCCTTCCAATCCTTGTTTAATGTAAGCAATGTTTGAACAATTTGTAGCAGAAACAACATATTCTTCTTTGGTAGTAGATTGAGAAATACAAGGTTGTTTCTTACTTGTCCATGTAACAAGTCTTTCACCAAAGAAAAATGCTCCTCTAGTTGTGCTCTTTTTGTCATCTATATTTCCAGCCCAATCTGCATCGGTGTAGACTTTGACTTCAAACTTGCCTTCCTTAGAATACCATAATCCATATTCCTCTATTTTCTTTAGGTATCTTAAGATTGTCTTTACTACAACCATGTTTGAATCCTTTGTATTAGAAAAAAATTTGGCAACAATCCCCACATCATGTGCAATATCTGGTCTACTATGTACTATATACATCAATTTACCAATCATAGATCGGTACAATGTCTAGTTTATCTCTGTAGATTCATCATCTTTAGTCAGTTTGTAGCCTATGACCATTGGTGTTCTAACTGGTTTAGCATCTTCCATGCCAAATGTTCTCAATACTTCTTGTATGTACTTTGATTGTGTGATGAAAATTCCATCACTATGTTGAATAACCTGCAAGCCTAGAAATAACTTAATCTCTCCAAACATAGATATTTCAAATTCTTTTCTCATCTCATTAGCAAATGATTTACAGATATGATCTTTTCCTCCAAAAATTATTGTTAGAATAACTCAGAGGGGGGTGAATCAATTATCCATAGTCCCAATCATAAAATGTATATCCAAAAACAATTTGCTAAAACTTCTGCAGCTTGGTAAACTAAAATAGTATTCTGTCTGTGCTTTTACCAATTACTAGTTAATAACATATAATGATTACTGATCAAATCCAATATGCAACATGAAAAGTATGAATCAAACAATCATCACAATCAACACATAACATAAGATATTTAACATGGAAACCCTGTGAAGGGAAAAACCGCATGGGACTGGCAACCCAAAAATTGCTCACTCTTCTGAAGTGAGGTTAGTGAAGACCCAACCCTGTTAAAGGTTACAAACACACTGTGAGGTGTGACCTTGTTAGAGGATTTTAGACCAACCGTTATCATCCTACTAGCATTCACTATGGGGTTGACATGATAACAAATGAACACTCTATGAATGACATTACAAGACTTTCTAGTCCACTCTATTAAGATATTTCTCTATTTACAATGGTTAAAATGTAATAGCAGTTGATCTGATTACAACACAACTTCAATTGCAGATTATCATATCTATGTTAAGCTCATTCAAATTCTCTGATCAATATTTCAATTTTGTTTCAATCAATATTCAGTAAATTATTGTCGCTTCGTAATAGCTTTTCAACGCTCGATAATCTCTATAGTTAGGTTCTCCTTAACCAGTCTGATCAGGCATGCATGAAGCTTGTTTAGGTGATATCTCTGCAGTCTCCTTCTTCTGCCATGATTTCATCATGAAATCCCAATCTCTTAAATAGATGAGTAAACCATTTTAATTCCATCCATCAGATTTTGCCGCTTAATCTCCTTTGTTGATTTTTCTGCTTAAACCTTCCTCGGCTGATGTGTCAGTAACACATTTTGTTTCAATCCCTTAGACCTTCTTCGAATTATGTTAGCCATCGATCTTTGTAGCAAATATTATCTTCATCTTTGATTTTGAGGTACTTTATAGCTCATCAACTTCCATCAGCTAAACTAATCATTTAGTTCTTTTCTTCTACCCGGTTAACAAAGAAATGTGTCGATGAACACAAGCTCAGTTTGTACTATGATTGATATACACTACACTATGTCAGTGTATACTAAAATGGTTCTTTAATCAACAACACTGCCTTGTGCATTTTTCTCTATCCTTCATCATAGATGAATGTAACATAATTAAGTCAATAACATAAGGTCATAGACTCATTCATAAGTTACCCAATGTATTCCTTATCCTTATCTATCATCTCCATCTTCCTCATGTAGATATATTATGTTCTTCATCTCTTTTCTTCTTTTTCTACATATGTTTGGGTATAGTAACTTACAAGATAAGTACTGTCAAAACTAGTTGACATCAATGATAACATATTACTGATTTAATCATCTTACATATCTAATCAGCAACTCAGTGATCTTAAATCATAGATCTTCAAGTTATACAATGTATTCAAATCAGTTGTAGTTCATCAATGTCTCCCTTTGGCATTGATGGCAACACAAGCAATATGAAATATGCCATACACATACCAAACATGTATTCTAAAAGTCTATCAATAAATGCTATAACGGTAAAATCTCTCCCTAGCTTAATATGTTTAATCACTACATTACAAAAAAGCATTTGTAGGTGCAGCCTAAGTTCTGCAGATATGATCTTTTCAACTCTCTTTTCTGTATCTCTCTCCCTATGTCTTTGGCTCCATATTCTTCATATTGATCTCTCTCCTTTTGACAGTAATGCCAAAGAATAATACAAACATACAGCTCTGTAGTAGCCATGTAACTCTCTGTTGTCTAGTGCATTCTCTATATCTCGGTATACTATTATGCAAATATGTTCTAGTACTTCAACCTTTCACAACCTTAGACAAAAGTCCAAAGTGCGAACTTTTCTGCATCAACATGTATGATCTTCTGATAAGATTAGGCTGATGCAACCTCCAGATTACCTTAGTGACCAATAGATAGGGGACGAACCCCTAGTCTAGTCCTCAAGTATTCATATGTATCCTTCTTCAGTTGTACTCTATTCAAATAGCTATGCTAATAGCTTCCCTCTAGTATGTCTGAGCAACATTCTTTTGTAACATCAATGTCCTCGCACAGTCAATGATTGACCTATTCCTCCTTTCAACTATTCCATTTGGTTGTGGTGTCCTTGGTGTAGAGACCTATTTTTTAATACCATGCTCATTACAAAAGTTAGTAAATTCATCAAAAATAAATTCACCACCTCGGTCAGATCTCAAGCATTTTAATTCTTTACTAGTCTCTTTCTTAACTTTTTCTCTATACCACTTGAACATCTTAAACGCCTCTAATTTTTCCTTCAAGAACATGACTGTCATTAATCTAGTATAATCATCAAAAAAAAGAATAAAGTATATGTATCCATAGTAAGTTTGAGTTCTCATAGGACCACATAGGTCGGTATGCACTAACTCAAGTAATTTCTTTGTTGAATAATCTTTTCTTTTGAAACTTGATTTTGTTATTTTACATTTTTGACATTCATGACACATAACATGATCAGGGTTAGATAAGTTAGGTAGACCTCTAACCTTTTTCTTTTTACTGATCTTAATCATGTTATCAAAATTCACATGGCATAACCTCTTATGCCACAACCATGCATCTTCATCTTTCATCATTAAACAAGAAGACTAATCATTATCAAGATAAAACAAATTACCTCTCGACTATGTTCCAGATCCAATAAGTCTTCCTCCATCATCATATATCTTCACTTTCTTTCTCTAGAAAGCAACTTAGTGGCCTGAATTGTTTAGCTATGTCACAATTAGCAAATTATAGTTTAGACCTTTTACCCAATAAGCATTATCACATCTTATTTTATCATTTATCATCAAGGATCCTTTTCCTCTAACCATATAGGGTGCATCATTACCCATTCTTACAGATCCTCCATTATTTTCTTCAAGATGATCAAATTTCTCTTCATCACTAGTCATGTGATGTGTACAGCCACTATCTATAATCCATGTATCATTCTTATTAAACTTAGAGATAAGTGCTGCCTCTACATACCTTTCATCCTTCATTGCAACAAATACTACCTCCACATCTTCATCAGTGTTAGTATCGGTGACATCTTCTTCTACAATGTAGCACACCTTTTTGCCTTTGTCATTATTATCTTGCTTGTCTCTATTGTAGTGTCGGTAACTTTTGTTGCCTCTTCTTCCATAGCTTCCTTCACCAGACTAGTCTTTGTTTTTGTCATCATCTTTCCTATGTGCACATCTAGCAGCAATATGACCAACCTCTTTACAATTAAAGCATGCTAAAGGTAATTTACCTCTATACCTTCCTTTACCTTTAGGTAACCTTCTAGGCATAAGAGCTTCAAGTTCATCAAGTTCATCATCAGTATTTCTATCACTATCATCATTCTTATTTCTGCTACTAGACTTACCAATCTTTAGAGAAGACATAAAAGTAGATTCAACAGATGGTACAACACTATTATCAAATTTATTCAGTTCAAAGGTTGTAAGCTTACCAATCAGATTATCAAGAGTAATATTGTTACCAGGTGCAGACCTTGTTTCATGAATTGCAGATATTCTAATTGCATAAATCAGAAAAAAGGTTCTGAGAACTTTTCTTACCACTGTCTCTTCATCAATAACACCATCAGATGCTCTAATAGCATGTACTACCTCTTTTAGTCTATTTGTATACTGTACAATATTTTCACCTTCCTTCATCTTCATATCATTGAATCTACCCCTTAAGCTTTCAGCTCTGGCTCTTTTGACATTCACATCACCACTATAAACTTGAGTAAGTTTATCCCACATACCTTTAATAGTAGTGCAATTATTAATATCTTCAAATTCGGCATCAATACAGGCAGCAACAATCTCCATCATAGTAACATTATGTTCATGCCTGTCTCTCAGTTGATCAAGGGTCAAGGGACCAGTGTGCGGTGCAATGTAGCCATTCTCCATTAGTGTAAGGGAAGAATTCCCAATTCTAGATACATGCAGCTTCATTCAGCTTTGCCAAACTATGAAGTTATCTTTGGTCAACTTTGGTACTTCCCTCTTATACATTTTGAGATCTTTGTGTTGAAGTCCTTAAAATTTTGTTCCAAGCAACCAGCACTCTGATACCAATTGTTATAATAACTGAGAGGGGGGTGAATCAATCATCCACAATCCCAATCACAAAATGTATATTCAAAAACAATTTACTAAAACTTTTGCAGCTCGGTAAACTAAAATAGTATTTTATCTGTGCTTTTACTGATTACCAGTTAATAACATATAATCATTACTGATCAAATCCAATATGCAACATGAAAAGTATGAATCAAACAATCATCACAATCAACACATAACACAAGATATTTAACGTGGAAACCCTATGAAGGGAAAAACCACCTGGGACCGACAACCCAAAAATTGTTCACTCTTCTGAAGTGAGGTTGGTAAAGGCCCAACCCTATTAAAGGTTAAAAACATACTGTGAGGTGTGACCTTGTTAGAGGATTTTAGACCAACCATTATCGTTCAACCAACATTCACTATGGGGTTGATAAGATAACAAATGTACACTCTATGAATGACATTACAAGACTTTCTAGTCCACTCTGTTAAGAGATTTCTCTATTTACAATGGTTAAAATGTAACAGCAGTTGATCTGATTACAACACAACTTCAATTGTAGATTATCATATCTATGTTAAGCTCATTCAAATTCTCTGATCACTATTTCAATTATGTTTCAATCAATATTCAGTAACTTACTGTCGCTCGGTAATAGCTTTCTGACACTCGGTAATCTCTACAGTTCGGTTCTCCTTAACCAGTCTGATTAGGCATGCATGAAGGTTGTTCATGAAATATCTCTATAGTCTCCTTCTTCCATCATGATTTCATCATGAAATCCCAGTCTCTTAAATAGATGAGTAAACCATTTTAATTCCATCCATCAGATTTTGCTGCTTAATCTCCTTAGTTGATTTTTCCGCTTAAACCTTCCTTGGCTGATGTGTCAGTAACACATTTTGTTTCAATCCCTTAGATCTTCTTCAAATTATGTTAGTCGTCGATCTTTGTAACAAACATTATCTTCATCTCTAATTTTGAGGTACTTTACAACTCATCAACTTCCATCAGCTAAACTAATCATTTAGTTCTTTTCTTCTGCTCGGTTAACAAAGAAATGTGTCGGTGAACACAAGCTTAGTTTGTACTATGATCAGTATACACTACACTGCATCAGTGTATACTGAAATGGTTCTTTAACCAAAAACACTACCTTGTGCATTTTTCTCTATCCTTCATCATAGATGAATGCAACATAATCAAGTCAATAACATAATGTCATAGACTCATTCATAAGTTAACCAATGTATTCCTTATCCTTATTTGTCATCTCCATCTTCCTCATGAAGATATATTTTGTTCTTCATCTCTTTTCTTCTTTTTCTACAGATGTTTGGGTATAGTAACTTACAAGATAAGTACTGTCAAAACTAGTTGACATCAATGACAACATATTATTGATTTAATCATCTTGCATATCTAATCAACAACTCAGTGATCTTAAATCATAGATCTTCAAGTTATACAATGTATTCAAATCAGTTTTAGTTCATCAATTATATCATCCACAAATATTTCAGCAATCAAAATAGTATCATCTGACTCTCCCTTCATATACAAATTGTTGTTCTCACTAGTTATAACAAAACCAATACTTAACAAATAAGTATGTAGCCTTTCATACTAGGCTCTAGGTGCTTGCTTTAAACCATATAAAGTTTTATGTAGTCTACATACCATGTCTCTTTTATCTAGATCAACAAACCCTTCTGGCTATTCTATGTAGACCTCCTCTTCTAGTATCTCATTCAGAAAAGTAGACTTAACATCCATTTGATAGACTTTAAACTTCTTATGTGCTACATATGCAAGTAACATGCAGACTCCCTCTAGTCTAGCAACAGGTGCAAAAGTTTCACCATAATCTATACCTTCGTCCTGTGCATATCCCTTGCATACAAGTCTAGCTTTGTTCCTTGTAACTTCTCCATTATCACTTAGCTTATTTTAGAAAGCTCATTTAGTACCGATACCATTCTTATCTTTAGGCCTAGGTACTAAAGTCCATGTCTTGTTTTTCTCTATTTTTTCTATCTCTTCATTCATTGCATTTATCCATTCATCATTCTCCAGTGCAACCTTAATATTTTTTGGTTCAAACTCACAAAGTAAGCATGTACCTTGTCTTAACTTACTTCTTATCAGCATGCCAACTTGCTTGTCTCCAATGATTTGGTTCTCAGGATGATGTCTTTTGACAAATCTTGCCAACACTTGATCCCTTCTTTGTTGTTCATTCTATTTAGGTTCATTTCATTTCTTGGTAGCTCCTTCCTGATCATCAATTTCCAATTGTTTTTCCTTGGTGTTGTTTTCCTAATGCTCGGTTGAATCAACCCGTGGCTTCGGTAGGTGCTGTGGTTTTTCAATGTAAGTGAATCTACCATAGTCTTCTGGCTCCCTAGTGCTTTCTTCACTATTTTTATCATCAAATTCATCAACTCTAACATTAGCACTTTCAATCATCTTATTAGTAACTTTATTTAGACACTTGTAAGCTTTTCTTTTAGTATAATATCCAAGAAATATCCCTTCATCCCCTTTAGAGTCAAACTTTCCACTTCTATCATCTTTCAGAATAAAACATTTGCTACCAAAAATTTTGAAGTAACTTACAGTCAGTTTGTGACCAAACCATAACTCATAGGGTTTTTTGTTTGTGTCGTTCTTCAATTGTACTCGATTCAAAACATAAATAGCTATGCTAACTACTTCTCTCATGTATTTTTGAACAAAATTCTTTTCTAGCATCAGTGTCCTTGTGTAGTCAATAATTGGCCTATGCCTCCTTTCAACAATCCCATTCTTCTGAGGTGTTCTCAGTGTAGACACCTGTCTTTTTATACCATGCTCATTACAATAGTTAGTGAATTCATCAAAAATAAACTCACCACCTCTGTCAGATCTCAAGCATTTTAGTTCTTTCCAAGTTTCTTTCTCTACTTTTGCTTTGTACCATTTAAACATCTTAAATGCCTTAGATTTGTCTTTTAAGATCATTATAGTCATCAATCTAGTGTAATCATCAACAAATAGAATGAAATATCTATCTCCATAATAGCTCTATGTTCTCATGGGACCACATAGGTCGGTGTGAACTAACTCCAAAATTTTCTTTGTTGAATAGTCTTTACTCTTAAAAATAGATTTTTTCATTTTACCTTTCTGACATTCATGACACATAACATGATCCGGCTTTGTTAGGCTAGGAAGAGCTCTAACCTTTTTATTTCTACTGATTTTAATCATGTTATCAAAATTTACATGACATAACCTTTTATTCCATAACCATGCATCCTCTTTTTTCATCATTAAACAGGAAGAATTAGCATTGTCAAGATAAAATAAGCTACCTTTGGATTGTGCTCCTATTCCAACAAGTTTTCCTCCATCATCAAATATCTTTACCTTCTTGCTCTCAAAAGCTACTCGGTGACCTAAGTTGTTAAGTTGTGCCACACTTAGCAAATTGTAATTTAGTCCTTCTACCCAATAAGCATTATCACATTTGATTTTATCATTTATCAATAAAGATCCTTTTCCTCTAACCATACATGGTGTATCATTACCCATTTTTATAGATCCTCCATTATATTGTTCAAGATGATCAAACTTTTCTTCATCACCAATCATGTGATGTGTATAGCCACTATCAATGATCCATGTATCATTTTTATTAACTTTAGAAATGAGTTATGTCTCTAGATACCTTTCTTCTTCCTCATTATCATCCTTCGTCATAACAAATACTACTTCAAAATCATCATCTGTGTCGGTCTCAGTATCATTCTCTTCTACAATATAACATACCTTTTTGCCCTTATCATTGTTGTCTCAGTTATCCCTATTGTAGTGTTAGTAACTTCTATTGTTTCTCCTCCCATAGCTTCCTTCACCAGATCGATCTTTGTTTCTATCATCTTCTTTCCCGTTTGGACATCTAGCAGTAATATGACCAACTTCTTTGTAATTAAAACATGCTAAAGGTAATTTACCCCTATATCTACCTTTACCTTTAGGTAATCTCTGGGCCATAAGAGCTTCAAGCTCATCAAGCTCATCATCAGTATTACTGTCACTATCATTCTTATTATTTCTACTGCTAGACTTATCGATCTTTAGAGAAGACATAAAAGAAGACTCAATAGATGGTACAACACTATTATCAAAGTTCATCTCAAAAGTTGTTAGCTTACCAATCAAATTATCAAGAGTGAGAGTACTACCAAGTGCAAACCTCATTTCATTTATTGAAGATATTCTGATTGCATAAACAGGAAACAAGGTCCTTAGAATTTTACTTACCAATGTCTCTTCATAAATGATACCACCAGATCTTCTGATAGCATTAACTACCTCCTTTATTTATTTTGTATACTATACTATATTTTCTCCGTCTTTCATTTTCATATCATCAAACCTCCCTCTTAAAATTTTAGCTCTAGCTCTCTTGACATTAACATCACTGCTATAAACTTGAGCAAGTTTATCCCACATTTCCTTTGAAGTAAGGTAATCCTTGACATCTTCAAATTCAACATTAGATAGAGCAACAACAATCTCCATCATAGTAACATTATGCTCATGTCTATCTCTCAATTGATCAAGAGTCAAAGGTCCTGTAGGCAGTGCTAAGTAGCCATTATCCAATAGGGTGAGGGAATAATTCCCAATTCTAGATATATGACTTCTCATTCAGCTTTTCCATATTGTAAAGTTGTCCTTGCTCAGCTTTGGCACTTCCCTCTTATACATTTTGTGATATTTCTGCTAAAGTCCTTAAAAATCTATTCCAAGAAACCAATATGCTTTGATACCAATTGTTAGAATAATTGAGAGGGGGGGTGAATTAGTTAGATCCATTATCCAATAATCCTAATTACAAATGTATCAGTTAAAACAAATTCAACAAATCTCTGCAACTTGGTAACATCAAATACTAAACTATCTATGCCTTTACCGATTACCAGTCAAATATCTTACTATGATTACCGACCAAATCAAATATGCAATATGTAAAGTATGACAACAAATCAATCACCACATAAATACATAACACAAAGATTTAATGTGGAAACCCTATTAAGGGAAAAAACCACCTAAGACCGGTAACCCAAAAACTTTCTCTCTTCTGAAGTGAGCTCGGTGAAGAGCCAACCCTGTTAAAGGTTACAAAACACACTATAAGGTGTGACCTTGTTAGAAGATTTAAGCCTAACAATTATCATCCAACCAACATTCACTATGGGGTTGATAGGATAACAATGTACATTCTATGAATGACATAGGGAAATCATAAGATGGTTAAGTCCACTCGGTTAAGATATTTTTCTATTAAAATGTTTAAACTGAAATAGTAGGTGATCTAATTATGATACAACTTAATTTTGTAGATGTTCAGATCTATTCTAAGCCCGTAAAATCTTTTGATCAATATTTCAATTTAGTTCTTCAATATTCAATAACTTACTATCACTTGGTAATAGCTCTCTAATGCTCGGTTAACTCTCCAGTTTAGTTCTCCTTCAACCAGTCTAATCAGGCATGCATGGAGCTGTGTTCACACAAAAACTCTATAGTCTCCTTCTTCTGGCATAGTTTCAACACTGAAACCAATGTCTCTTATATAGACAAGTAAACCATTTTCTTTTCATCCATCAAATTTTCCCGCTTAATCTCCTTCATTGATTTTTCCACTTAAACCTTCCTTGATAGATGTGTCAATAACTTGTTTCAATTCCATCCTGTAGATCTTCTTTGAATTTTGTTAGCCGTGGATCTTGCAACAAACTTTATCTTCAACCTCATAATCATACACTTTACAGCTCATCAATTTCTATCAGCTAAACTAATCATTTAGTTCTTTCATCCATACTCAGTTAATGATGAAATGCATCGATGAATACAAGCTTGGTTATTACTGTTGCTCAGTATACAATACACTGGCTCGGTGTATACTAAAGTGCTTCATTTACTGACCACACTGCTTGTTAAGTTTTGCTTCTAACTTCATAATAGATTAATGCAACATAATCAAGTCAACAATATGAAGTCATAGAATCATCAATAAGTTACCAAAAGTATTTCTTATCCTCATCTATCATATCCATCTTCCTCCATGTAGATATCTCAGTTCTTCATCTTTTCTCCTCTTTATAGATGTTTATATATTTGCAACTATCATGATAAGTAGTGTCAAAACTAGTTGACATCAATGACAACATAATGACCAATTCAATTATCTTACATATCAATTCAGTACTCAGTGATCTCTAATCACTTTTAGTTCATCAATCAGGTTCTCAACCAGTTGTAGTTCATCAACTATAATAAGAGCTTCTAACAAAATCTCAAACAATTTCCACTAAGGAAAAATATATACTTATACACACACATGTATATATATACATACATACATACATACATACATACATATATATATATATATATATATACACACACACACACACACACACACACACATAGATACATATATATATACACACACACACACACACAGACATATATATGTATGTGTATGTATGTGTATGTATATATATAAATGTATGTGTGTATATGTATGTATATGTGTGTATATGTATGTATGTGTGTATATATATATATATATATGTATATATATATATATATATATATATATATATATATATATATATATATATATATATATATATATATATATATATATATATATATATATCTGTATGTATATGTATATGTATATGTATATGTATACACACACACACACATATTGTATTGTCTTAAAATGGAAGCACTTCCATGTTAAGAGCATTTAGCCCACCGAGTGAGTGGTTTGGGGTCATGTCAAGTGCCTTGATCAGGTCTTTGCATGGATCTAGCTTTCTCTCCCCATTCTACTTCTCTCTCCACCTATTTTCACTATCTTTCTGCATTTCCTAGCACTCTAGATTGAGGTCCTGAGGTTTTTTGACCTCAAGGTCAAAGATGACATTGAGGGTCAATGACAACCTCAACCTTGACCTAGGTCAAGGATGACCTTGATCCTAACCTAGGGCAGGGTCTACCTCATCCTTAACGTAGGGTTCAAATTTCAAGGTCCCATGATTTTTAGATGTCAGGTTTTAGAAAGATTTGTTTTCCTGCTTTTGGGTCGGCTGTTTCGGGTTTCAGAAAGGTAAATTCTTAAATTTTATTTAATTTGGGTCTATTTCTAGGGGTTAAGGTTAATTGTGATTTAATTCCCCAATGTCGGTCTTCTCTAGAAGATTGTGCCCTAGATCACTATAAAAGGAAGCCTTCCTCTCTCATTTTCTCCATCCATCATCAATCAAGTTTTTTGAGACCATCCACTTTCACATCACTTCAAGCAATAGCATCCATTATTCATCAAGATCTCTCAAGGATATTTTCAAGATCAATCAAGCATCCTTTCAAGTCCTTTTCTCCATTCAAGTTCTCCATTGAAGATCAAGGATTCAAGCATTCAAGCCATTGAAGGGATTTGGTTCAAGCATTCAAGATTCATCATTCAAACCCTAGATCTATCCATCATGGTGGTGTGATCTTCCTTCAAAGATCCTTTGTTCATCTTCAAGATCCATTCATTCTTCTATCGAGGTGGATTCCAAGCATAGAATCATGGAGGTTTTGGATTTACATTTATGGTTTTGATTTACATTTTCCATTGTTGTGTTCAAGCTTTCATATCAATATACTTGTTTACATTTGAAATACAATTTCATATTTATTGAATTGCATAGCTTCATTGTTAGATCTACTTCTGCTACTTGCTAGCATTCTCCATTTCAATTTCATTATTAAGGTTGATTCCAAACTAGGGTTTGACCAAGGCAAACCCCTCCCCCCAACAAAAGAAACCTCTTTTTACTATAGGTACATGTACATGATTGTGAATCAGAGCTTGGATCTGGATACCCTTTTTGGAAAACTTTTGAGATTTGCGAACAAAGTCAAAGTCAATCTTCAAAATCCTGAAGTAGTCTTTGACCTTTTATCAGGGTCAAAGACTACCTACTGCTGAAAAGGCAAAAGTTTTCTAGGTTTTCTTCATCTAGACATTTCCAGACTGAAATAGGTTGTATAATTACCCAAAATTGTACACAAACATCAGAAATATGCATTTTCCAGATTTGCCCTATTTCGAGGTTAGTATTTGCCTTTCAATTATTTTATATTTCAAGCATATACTATTCATAGAAAAATATAAGGTTTTCTTCTTCATTAATATTCTCCATAGATTGATTCTTTTGTTAATTGACCTTTTGGTTGATCAATTTAGATCTTTTTTTTGGGAATTTGAATTTAGAAGTAGATCTCATATTTCCCCTATTTATTTTGACATGTATACCATTTTACCTTATTCATTTTGGTGAACCGGACATACTTACCCTTTTTATTTTTTGGATTTAGATGCCGTATTGTGTTAGATTTTAGGTCTTTTCTTGTATTTAGATTAGATCTAGTTTATGCTCTTGCATTTTAATTTCAAAAATACAAAAAACATTTCTTTCATTTTCATTTACTATGGAGATTCTTAAGATGCTTTGGTGTGTGGTCATGTTCTTTATTACCCTTCTTTTAGCATCTCTTTACCATACCTATGATTTTTATGAGAGTATCATTCACTTCATTATGTTGATGACCCTTCACTTTACTCTTACCTATGCTTTTGTGAAGTGGACCGACATTAGTCTTTCTACATTCAAAACTTTCATTAAAGATTTATGTGGTAGCCTTATTACTCTTTTGGATTATGTGAAGAATTTGGTAGATGATACACCATCTCCTAATCTTCCTAATCTTATCCATCCTAATCCAATTCCTAATCTTCCTATTCCTAATCCAATCCCTAATTCTCCATCTTCTATCCCTAGTTCTTCCCGTACTTATGATGAGATTCAAGCTATAGTTTAGGATGTGGATGTGCAAGACTTCTTTGATTTACGTTCTCCTCCAATCCATGGTGATATTAAAGGGAAGGGTAAATAAAATTCTTCAAAACCTATTATTCCACCTTATACAACTTTTACTCATAAACATGATAAACAATCACCTCTTGTAGAAAATTTACATAATATGTATACTACCAGATATAATATGGTGACTAAACAAGGTTATAAAGGTTTAGGGCTTGGAATTAATGAGCATGGTATTAGGTTTCTAGTTCATATACCCCCTAAATTGGATATGTATGGTGTTGGTTGTTAAAAATCTCAAGTCAAGGTAGGTGATGTTAATCATTTTCCTCCTCTTCACATTCTTCTCCCCACACCTATCCTAGATAACTCTAATGTTCGTCAAGAAGTGGCTAAGAAGGTATATGTTGAGTTAATGAATTCCAAGAAATAAATCTTTAGACCTACTTCGATAGGTTCCTTATACAGATATAAATGTCCTTTTCATGATTCCAACACATATTTATTTTCTGATTGTAAACATTTCAAGTTATATGTTAGAGAAAGAGCTGGTTTAGGAATTATATCTCACTCTCGTGCAGTTTTACAATTCCTTCATAATTTTGATATAGGGGATTACCCTTCTTTTGATATAATGTAGATTTCTTCTCCTCTTGTCTCATGACTGGGGGGCAAGAGGTGTATTTTCATCATCCAGTCTCCTAGGATCTATTAGGCATTTAGCATATATTGTGCCTTGAGCTTAATTGGTATTCTTTCTCTCCTATCTTTCTATGTTTTTGCATATCTTTTTTTAAGACGTGTTTTTTTTTTAAAGGTATCCCTTATCTCTGTACTTGGGGGAAAGGTTCTTCCTTCTTTCTCTTTGTCTAGGGAATTTCTTTCCTTAGCTTAGTGGTATTTGTTTATATTGAAATATTATTTCATCATATTGATAGATGTTTTGACTATGGATAACTTTCTTATATGAGAAGTGGTTGTCCCAAGTCATCACTTCTTCTCTATGTTGAAAATTATGTTCTTTATAAACTCTCACCCTTGCTTTGGTGTTAGAGTTGTTTCCCTCATTCCAAAGATTCCTCTTCCTCTTGTTTGCAGGGGGCTTGATGATTGAATCTTTGTTCCCACTTTTGAAAGATGATATTTTATCTAAAGCACTCCTCTTTGGTGGGGGTCTTGTTGATAAGATCTATTTCTTTGAGGATCCTTTTTTTTCCATGAGTGACATATTCTTTTCATGATTATCTATGCTCTTGGATGTAGGGGTTAATACCCTTCACTAAGAATATAGTGTACATTATTGTAAATAAGATATCTCCTTGCTTTGAGAAGTAGGTATCCTCTTCCTCTTCATTATCATGTCTAGTAGACAGCCATGATAAGGAGGGGGGCATATATAGGGTCTCCCTTGTACTATATTTTTTGATTTATATGCTAAATCTTGGAAGGTAATGCACATAAGTTGCTAAATCTTGAAAAGACACACATTTTCAATATGCTAAATCCTCTGAAGGTAATGCACATAAGTTGCTAAATCCTAAAGGGACATGCATTTTTCAATTTTCAATATGCTAAATATTGGAAGGTAATGCACATAAGTTGCTAAATCCCAAAAAGACACACATTTCCAATATGCTAAATCTTCCAAAGGTAATGCACATAAGTTTCTAAATCCTGAGGAGACACGCATTTCATATTCATAGTAATACAAGAAGGTGTATCTATGGATATTCTAGAAGCCGTTAGAAGACACATTACAATTGCAAGCATAGTTTATGGGTGAACCTATTGGGCTTTCCCTCCAGGGTGATTCATGGTAAGGTGGGCATCTTATTGGGTGAGGTAATCACACTTTTTCCTTTCTCTCTTTTCGCTTTCATGCTAGTAGGATAGGATCATGAAGCTATGTTATTTGTAGTGTTTCTCTTGTCTTTCTTATGTAATCATTTATGCTTTTATGATAGCTTTCCAAATGTGATATTAGTATAGGAAACATTTCTTAGCAAGGTTTCTTGTGCTAATTGATTTGGGTGTGTTTTAGTACTAATCCTTCTTTTGTGTCTTTTCCTTTTTTTGTTTTCACACCCTTGTGCATGTCTGTGGAGTTAGAATCCTTAGCCTAGGGGCTTGTGTACTTAGCTAAGTATTATTTTATCTCATTGCAAATCCACTCAGATCTTTTCTTTCATCTCCTTTACCAAGAGTTTGCATCGAGTCCATACTCTTGCTAAAGTGGGGGCTTAATATATCTTCTTAAAATGGAAGCACTTCCATGTTAATAGTGTTTAGCCCTCTGAGTGAGTGTTTTGGGGTCGTGTCAAGTGCCTTGATTGAGTCTTTGCATGGATCTAGATTTCTTCCCCCACTCTAGTTCTCTCTCCACCTATTTTCACTATCTTTCTCCATATCCTAGCACTTTGGATTGAGGTCCTAAGGTTTTTTGACCTCAAGGTCAAAGACAAACTTGAGGGTCAATGATGACCTTGAACCTGACCTAGGTTAGGGATGACCTCAACCCTGACCTAGGATGGGGTTTACCTCATCCTTGACCTATGGTTCAAATTTCAAGGTCCCATAATTTTTAGATGTTGGGTTTGAGAAAGATTTGTTTTCCCACTTTTGGGTTGGTTGTTTCAGGTTTCAAAATGGTAAATCCTTAAATTGCATTTAATTTGGGTCCATTTCTAGGGGTTAAGGTTAATTGGGATTTAATTCCCCAATGTCGGCCTTCTCTAGAAGATTTTGCCCTAGATCACTATAAAAGGAAGCCTTCCTCTCTCATTTTCTCCATCCATCATCAATCAGGTTTTGTGAGACCATCCACTTTACATCACTTAAAGAAATAACATCCATTATTCATCAAGATCTCTCAAGGATATTTTCAAGATCAAGCAAGCATCCTTTCAAGTCCCTTTCTCCATTCAAGTTCTCCATTGAAGATCAAGGACTCAAGCATTCAAGCTATTGAAGGGATTTGGTTCAAGCATTCAAAATTCATCATTCAAACCCTAGATCTATCCATCATGGTGGTGTGATCTTCCTTCAAAGATCCTTTTTTCATCTTAAAGATCCATTAATTCTTCTATCAAGGTGAATTCCAAGCATAGAATCATGGAGGTTTTGGATTTACATTTATGGTTTTGATTTACATTTTCCATTGTTGTGTTCAAGCTTTCATATCAATATACTTGTTTACATTTGAAATATAATTACATATCTATTGAATTTCATAGCTTCATTGTTAGATCTACTTCTACTACTTGCTAGCATTCTCCATTTCAATTTCATTATTAAGGTTGATTCCAAACTAGGGTTTGACCAAGGCAAAATCCTCCCCCCAACAAACAAAACCTTTTTTTTTGTAGGTACATATACAAGATTGCAAATTAGAGCTTGGATCTAGATACCCTTTTCAGTGAACTTTTGAGATCCACAAACAAAGTCAAATTTGACCTTCAAAATCTTGAAGTAGTCTTTGACCTTTTATCGAGGTCAAAGACTACCTGCTGCCAGAAATATATATATTTTTTTGGGTTTCCTTCGTCTCGACATTTCCAGTCCGAAATAAGTTGCAAAATTACCTGAAACTGTACACAGACATCAGAAATCTGCATTTTTTAGATTTTCCCTATTTTGAGGTTGTTATTTTCCTTTCAATTATTTTATATTTCAAGCATATACTATTCATAGAGAAATATAAGGTTTTCTTCTTCATTCATATTCTCCATAGATTGATTCTTTTGTGTATTGACCTTTTGGTTGATCAATTCAAATCTCTCTTTTGGAAATTTGGATTTAGAAGTAGATCTCATATTTCCCCTATTCATTTTGACATGTATACCATTTACCTCATATATATATATATATATATATATATATATATATATATATATATATATATATATATATATATATATATATATATATATATATATATATATATATATATATATATATATATATATATATATATATTATAGATACACACACACACACACACACAAACACACACACATATATATATATATATATGTATATACATATATATGTATGTATGTATATATACATATACATATACATATATATATATATATATATATATATATATATACATATGTATGTATGTATATATATGTATATGTATATGTACATATGTATGTATGTATATATACATATACATATACATATATATATATATATATATATATATATATATATATATATACATATATATGTATATATATGTATATGTGCATATATATACATATAGACATACACACACACACACACACACACACACACACACACACACACACACACACATATACATATACATACTGTCATGCCCAAAATAAACAACTAAAAAAATGTAACAATTTTTTTTTTTGCAAGGTGAAAAGTTAAGAGGTGACTACAAGGTTAGTTGTACTTCATCATGGACTATGTTGGGTGCAATCTAAAATCAAGCGGTTAGCTAGTGTAGGGAGAGTCAGACCTTGAAAATGGAACCCCTTGTGTATTTAGTTCCATAGTGACTTATGTTCAAGGTGCATTCCGAATGTCTAGGGCATAAGTCTTCTCCCTAATTAATGTCAATTGTCCAACAACAAATTCAGTGTAAGCATACCTAGGTCACTAAGTTCATTATCAGCATAGATGAGGGCTAACAATACTAACATTCCTAATGTTGATTAATGCTAGTCTGGCTCACACCAATTACCTAATGAACAAAATAAATATTAACTTAATATATTGATACTTTAAAAGATAAATCCATTTATACCAGAAATAATATATCTTAACAACAATTTAAGTCTCTATTAACTCTATACCCTTAATATGATCTAACATTTGAGTTACGAACATAACCAATATACGTTTATAAGAAAATGCCAATAAAAATAATCCCCTAATCAATATGACACTAATTCCCTCTTAACTTATTGTTAATCAAGATTACTAATGTAGTTAGGAATCAATGAATATGGAATAAAACCATTCCCTCTTAACTTTAAAACCATACAAGATACACAAACAAGTTACACAAACATTCATACAACAAATTACTCCCTCCCAAGGCTACACAAATGAGTCTTACAAACTCATTGAAGAGGGTGGAAGTGGGATTTTCCAAGGGGAGATTGCCATTGCATACTAATTTCTCAACATGAGAATTTTTTTGCCTCTTCAAGGCTATATAACCAATATCTTCATACTGTTGGCATTAAGCAGTATTGCCACTAGTGACAACACTTATTTGCATTCTGGATGTAAACCGAGCAGACAAGTGTAAACCAAGCAGACAAGTGAAAACTGAGCAGTCAGTGCAAACCGAGCAGTCAGTGCAAACCAAGCAGACAGTGCAAACTGAGCAGACAGTGCAAACTGAGCAGACAGTGCAAACCGAGCAGACAGTGCAAACTGAGCAGACAGTGCAAACCGAGCAGACAGTGCAAACTGAGAAGACAGTGCAAACCGAGCAGACAGTGCAAACTGAGCAGACAGTGCAAACCGAGCAGATAGTGCAAACCGAGCAGACAGTGCAAACCGAGCAGACAGTGGAAACTGAGCAAGTTAGTACAAACCGATCAGGACAATGTAAACTGAGTAACATCTTGTCTACCGAGTCACCAATGCTTACGGAGTTCAATACCTACCGAGTGATCAGTATGAACCGTGCCTTCACTTCTACCGAGTGCATGACGATGCCGAGTAATGCAGTGGACGCCGAGTATCAGAAAGTCACCGAGTCAGTTTGAAGGAACCGAGTAACCATATTTGGGCCGACTTAGTAGCACTTATGTTTATTTGTCAAGCCGACTGTGTAATTGTAATTGTAATTAATTGTTTGAGACTTGTATATAAACAATGTTGTAGAAATAAAAGATTAAAAAAAAAAAAAAAAAAAGTAATGAAATGTATGAAGTAGAATATATGTGAAAGAGTAAGAAAGGCAGAAACAAGCGAATTGCAGAAGGCTTCAGAAGTTTAAGGTACAACAAAGACAAATTCATCACAGAAGGTGATCAGTACATCAGCGAATCTCATTCAGCAATCCAGTTGCAAAGCAGAGATCTACTATTTCATTCTAACAGGTGAATCAGTACTAAATCCTTTAACCGGGTAGACTTAACAGTCTTTGTAAAAATCTCTTTACCGAGTGCATACTTCACTGTATGTTTGTAAATCCTTTAACAGGGTGGATTTAGCAATCCTTATTGCTCTTAATAGGGCAGATCATCAGAAGTGATCAAATTGTAAGGCTTAACCGGCCAACTTTATTCTGCAGTATTAAAGCTTTGTGGGTTTCATCCCCACCCCAGTTTTACTTTCTTTTGGAAGGTTTCTGGGTAACTAAATCTATGTGTCATTATTGTGAATTCTTTTCAAGTTTCATGCTTTCTGTATGCAAAGATTAAAAGGTAAAATACATGTTAAAATTAGAAGAAAATTTGGAGTTACTGATTCACCCCTCCCCTCTCAGTAACTTGGTTAATTCCTGAATATTTCCAACAATTGGTATCAGAGCTGCATTGGTTCTCAAAAAAAAGCTTAACTAGCTTGAGCAAAGATCCAGGACAATGGAGGTATTCAAACTGAACAAGGTGATTGAAAATGAAAAGCTAGATCTGGAAATGGCCATAGCTAAACTCAAAGAAGCAAAAGAACATCTTTCCCAATCCCTAAGAAGAAGGAAGGAACTTGCAAATTAGATGAATGATCAGAATTACATTGAAGAAAAGATTGAAGATCTTCTTCCCTCAAATAACTCAGATGAAGAAAACAATGCTATCAAAGAACTCCTAGAAAAGAATGGGTCTCTGCAGGAAGAAGTGAGAAAATTGAAAAGAGAACAAGAACTACACTCTACAAGATTCTGTGAGATCTTGGAACAGAGAAACAAGTTGAAAGATGAATTAGATGGAAGAAACATTGAAGTCCAAAACAAAACCCTTCAGCTAGAAAATCTAATTGATCAGATCTCTCATACAAATGAAGAAATTCTAAATCTAAGATCAGAAATAGAAAACACAAGAGAAGAACTAAGATCTGAAAATGAAATCAATCTAAGATTGATGGATGACCTAAACGCTGAAAAACAAATCAATGAAGGAATGCTGAAAAGTCAAGAAGACTTGAATCAGCTGTATGAACGAAATCTTCATAGGCAAAAAGGAAAAGCAGGACTTGGATACAAAGAAGAAGGCGAATCCTCTAAGCAAGGTACTAAAATAAATCAAAAACCTACCTGTAATCATTGTGGTAAAATAGGACATACTTCAAATAAATGTTGGAACAATGAAAAAGAAGAATTCAATGAAAAATGTTATAGCTGCAATCAACCTGGTCATAAAGAAAATGAATGCAGGGAAAAACCTAGATTCAGAGGTAATTGTCACAAGTGCAACAAACAAGGTCACAAGGCATCCGAGTGCAGATCCAAGACATTTAATCCAGCAGAACAAATTGTGAAAGCAATGTTTGGATGGGACTACAACACCTGGTGTAGATGTCATTACTGTGGAGAATATGGACACATTGGCATGAATTGCATAAAACATCATCTAAGGAAAAGAGATACTACCGTAAGATGTTTCAAATGCACTAAACTCGGTCACATAGCCAGAAACTGCATGAATGCTAGTGAAATTGAAGAAGGAAAGAAGAATGAAGCAACTAAGGTCAGGAAACAGGTAAGACAAAAATGGATTCCTAAAGCTACCGAGCAATCCAGTCCAAGTAATGGAATGGATGGCTCTATCGACTCAAATTAAATTTCCAAGGAGACACTGGAACTATACTCTCATAGATCAATCTCAAGCAGTTCCAGAACCGAAATTAAAAGAAAAGTCTAAATCAGCATGCAAGATGCAGTGAGATCACAGGGAGGTCGGTATAGTCTTCACCGAGCAAGGTCGGTACCTATCTTTACCGAGCGAGGTCGGAGCATTATGAATTCTCAAAGTTCACCAAGTTGCGAAGTCTTTTCCGAGCAATTAATTCTTGGTGGGTGACAGTCTGTCAGAATTCCTACCCTAATTTGAAATGAGCATTAATGACAGAGTTGTAAACAAAAAGCAAGTAATCGAACTCATTCTTCACCGCGAATCTTTAAGCACTTTGAGAGCAAAAAACTTCAAGGGCAACCCGGTGATTTAATACTCTTGCGAAAGGAATTTTCTGTGAGCTACCATGGCATCATCCAGCACTTCAGCGAAGAAAGGATCTGATATGTTAGTTCAAGGGGAGTGGAAAGCACCAGATTTTAAGATCGTGCCCGCAATTGCAGCAACCCTAGATCCGAACGGAGCTCAATCTCAGATTCCTCCTAAGGTACTGCTTATCAACGATATCCGTAATCATTTTAACTATTCAATTCAAGAAATGGGAAACCTAGAACTAGACATTGTGCGTAAGGAACTATGTGTGGATGGTACTTTGAAACCCGAGCACAAACATCTGGAAGATAAGGGTTTAGTCCACATTGCACATCTTCCTCGAAACTTTCGAGATAAATGGGTTAGGTACATTCTTAGCCGAGTACATGATGGCAAGATTTGGCTTGAGCAACCTATTGAGATCACAAAGAAAATGATTCATCAAGTCACCGGTCTTCCCATGTTGAACAAAGCTAAAACTACCAAAACCCTAGGTCAGACGGAACTAGAGAAGAAAACCCTAGCCGAGTGGGATGGTAGAGGCATGAAGGTTAGCAGCATTACCGACGCCGAACTGAAGTTTGGTACACATATCATTGCCCACAAGATCTACAGTTCTAGTCGACAGAACAGTGTCTCATGTGAAGCTGTTGACCTAGCATACAAAGTGGTCAAAAACAACTTGACATTTGACCTAGCAGACTTATTGTTGAAACAGTTCAACAAGAACATGGAAAGCATCAAAACTTCCAAAAACAATCCATGTAAGTTTGGATCCTTGTTAGTCTGTTTATTCTTCTATGTTCAGAAATTCTTCCCTTCTAAAGGAAAAGTTGTATGGAGAAAAGATGTGCCAGTACTTTATGAAATAAATGAATACATCGCAGAAATGGGTGAAAACTTTGAAAGCATCATGGATAATTATTTTGAGTCTTTCAAAGAGAAAATGAATGATAGATTCCGGATTCCACAGAAGTTGGTGGAAGATTACAAAGATGACATCTATTTTATGGTAGATTGTGATAATGTGTATATTCAAGCAGTTAAACCGAGAACTGTATATGTAAAACCTCTTCCTTATGAGGTAAACATTGATGAAACCAAGAACATCATTGAAGCACTTCTAAATCAGCCTGTCAATCCCAAAGCCCCATATTTTGGAACATATGATGAAGCTAAGGTGAGAATTGAACTAAGCATAAAGCTTCCACAGGCGGTAAACAAAGGAAAGAAAAGGATAGCTAAAATGCAAATGATAACTGAGGATAAAGAAGAAATAGGTGAAACGAAGAAGAAAAGGATGAGAAAACAGAGGAACCAGAACCTGCAAAGAAAAAAGGAAAAGTTTTTATCACTAAGGCATCTGTGCCTCCCACTGCTGTGTTTACAAGGAGAAATACAAAAGGCAAGGCAGACAAGGTAGAAAAGGCAGATAAAGACATAGTATTCAAAAGGCCTCCTCTAACCCTTCAAGAAAAGCTCAAACTCTTCAGAGATGGATCAGGATCTGGAGTAAGTAACATAAAATCCCTGAGAAATGAAACCAGATCGGAAGCAGAATAGAAGGAAATAGAAGATGCTATTGTTGAGAAGATGGGACAGTGGAAATCCTCTCCTGAAGAAATTACCCCACAAGTTCCAGCAGTTCTATTGAATCCAATAAAAATGAGATGGAGCAATGCAAGGCAAACTGTAATAGACATATTTGATCAAAACCTGAGACAGTTGATGCCGAGCCTGAATAATGATGAAGTAAAGAAGGCACTAAAAGAAAATGAAAATAAAATGACATTGAAGTTCAATACTTGTTTGATTTTGATCAACAATATTGAATCGGTTGTGAAGGCTGCAAAAGCCACATGGAAGAACATATACCACCTTCACCAACCGAGCATTGAAACTGTAATAATAAAGGATATTGAAGATGACAGCGATGAACAAGAAGAAGACACCGAGGTAGATGATACTGTAAGGATAGCAGCAGAAGTCATTGCATCCCTTCCTACCTCTCCAGTGAAAGTCTCTTCATCCAGCCCAGAGACACCTTCAAGCATGGTTGTGACAACTTCCACATTTGTCCAATCATCCCTAGCAACATCAGAGGCAGCTACCATTTCTTCTACCGAGATGCAGTCTCCTATACCAGTAAGTTTTCCAGTTTTTGAATCATCAAGTGTAAATATTTTAAGTTCTCCAGTAGAAAGTATACCAGTGTCAATAGCTAGCCCTACTTTATCTACTGTCACTACTACAAGAGCATTAAGTGCAGATAAGCCTAAGGCTCTACCGAGTATAAAATTTTTGGGTAAAAATATAGTTGAGGATATAGACCTAGACGAAGAGATAGAGATTCCTACACTAGATTTTGCAAATCTCTCAGCAGACCAGATGCAGAATATAGGTGAGATCCTCCAAAGGAAAGAAAAACAAAAGAAGCTTAAGGAGGAGAGAGACAAAGAGTATCAAATCATCAAAGATGCTAAGGACATTTTGTCTGATGCATTAGGCATTAAAGTAGACTCCTCCCAGCATGTTTTGTCACAATTGGCAGAAGCAGTTGAGAAATACAATGAGGACTCATCCGGGACAGAAAAGTTAGTTGAAAGAGCCGAGAAGAGATTCAACAATAAAGTGCTTGAGCACATTGCTCAGCACATAGCTATCAACCAAGTGGAATTGTCTTCAGTTTTGTCTAACATAGAGTCTATTTATTCGAATGCTACCTCTCTTTTGGCCAGACTATGCAATTTTGCCGAGTTCACAAAGGATGTCAAAGATAAAATGAATAAAATGGATGAGGATATGAAGATTAGCATACAGAAGCTGCAACTTGAACCAAGTTCAAGCTCTGCTCATCACATGAAAATTTCACATCTATCCAATATGCAGTCTGATCTATTGAAAGAAGACTCAAGGATCCGGTCCACACTGCTAGACATCCAACACATGATCCTTCCCATCATGAATACAATGTACAAGCACATTGAACATTCCAGAACATTGATTCATGACAATCAGTTCTCCATAGCAGATCACATGATTGAACTCTCTGCAGAAGTCCAAATTGCTATACAAACATGTAAGATTCTGCAAGAAAGTTGGGACAGAACCCTGGCACTAATAATGAAGGTACATTCTGATTTCTTATCAAATTTTGGATTCTCTCTGTAAATAAATTATATATGCACCTTTGGCATTATCGTCAAAAAAGGGGAGATATGTATAGAAGGAGAGATATGTATATAGTTACAGATTTGTATAAGAAACAGTTAGCACATTGAAAGGGGGAGACAATGTATAAAGCCCTATAACAAAGACAAATTTTGAAAAATCAAAATAAAACTCAGCATGATTCGTGTATATAAATTTTGGCCAATAAGTGTTTTTGTCACTAATGCCAAAGGGGGAGTTTGTTGGCATTAAGCAGTATTGCCACTAGTGACAACACTTATTTGCATTCTGGATGTAAATCGAGCAGACAAGTGTAAACCGAGCAGACAAGTGAAAACCGAGCAGTCAGTGCAAACCGAGCAGTCAGTGCAAACCGAGCAGATAGTGCAAACTGAGCAGACAGTGCAAACCGAGCAGACAGTGCAAACTGAGCAGACAGTGCAAACTAAGCAGACAGTGCAAACCGAGCAGATAGTGCAAACCAAGAAGACAGTGCAAACCGAGCAGACAGTGCAAACCGAGCAGACAGTGGAAACCGAGCAAGTTAGTACAAACCGATCAGGACAATGTAAACCGAGTAACATCTTATCTACCGAGTCACCAATGCTTACCGAATTCAATACCTACCGAGTGATCAGTATGAACCGTGCCTTCACTTCTACCGAGTGCATGACGATGCCAAGTAATGCAGTGGACACCGAGTATCAGAAAGTCACCGAGTCAGTTTGAAGGAACCGAGTAACCATATTTGGGCTGACTTAGTAGCACTTATGTTTATTTGTCAAGCCGACTGTGTAATTGTAATTGTAATTAATTGTTTGAGACTTGTATATAAACAATGTTGTAGAAATAAAAGATTAAAAAAAAAAAAAAAAAAAGTAATGAAATGTATGAAGTAGAATATATGTGAAAGAGTAAGAAAGGCAGAAACAAGCGAATTGCAGAAGGCTTCAGAAGTTTAAGGTACAACAAAGACAAATTCATCACAGAAGGTGATCAGTACATCAGCGAATCTCATTCAGCAATCCAGTTGCAAAGCAGAGATCTACTGTTTCATTCTAACAGGTGAATCAGTACTAAATCCTTTAACCGGGTAGACTTAACAGTCTTTGTAAAAATCTCTTTACCGAGTGCATACTTCACTGTATGTTTGTAAATCCTTTAACAGGGTGGATTTAGCAATCCTTATTGCTCTTAACAGGGTAGATCATCAGAAGTGATCAAATTGTAAGGCTTAACCGGCCAACTTTATTCTGCAGTATTAAAGCTTTGTGGGTTTCATCCCCACCCCAATTTTACTTTCTTTTGGAAGGTTTCTGGGTAACCAAATCTATGTGTCATTATTGTGAATGCTTTTCAAGTTTCATGCTTTCTGTATGCAAAGATTAAAAGGTAAAATACATGTTAAAATTAGAAGAAAATTTGGAGTTACTGATTCACCCCTCCCCTCTCAGTAACTTGGTTAATTCCTGAATATTTCCAACACATACACATACTAATTTCTCAACATGAGCATTTTGTTTCCTCTTCAAGGCTATGTAACCAATATCTCCATACACATACTTTGCTTATCAATATCCACAAAATAAAAGGATACATTGGCTTCCATGGTGCCCATACACCATGGACTTATCCCTCTTCTCCAAGAGAAGAGACTCTCACCTCATGAAGAGCCCAACTAACCCCTCCACCCATAGGCCACTTCTTCCCTTCCCAAAGGATGTGTAATGCTTCACACCCATAAACAAGAACTCCCTCAATCAAGGAGAAAAAAAACAAGATCAAACTATGAAATCAAAACCCAAAATCCCTCCATTACAACACATTATCACAACAAGAACCAAGATTCATATGCATGAGAGAGAAAAATACAAGCTAATCTAATAAACAAGAAGAAAGGCTTCCATGAGCATAGTAACCAACCTCCACAAGTGTGATGGAAATGAAAATTTGAGAAGAGCTTATCCACTTATCCGTCCTCAATCCAAACCCTAATGTCTCCAAATGTAGAGAGTGGGTGAACACCCACTAAATCTCCTAAGGGCCCCTAAAAAGGCCTCTAAATGTCTACCCACCCACCATCCATAAATGCAGACTTGACTCTATGGCCTTGTTGTCTTTCCTTGTCCCCCCCATGATAAATGCATGATTGAAAGAAAGGGTGGAGTTGGGTAAAGATTATGACTTATCAAATTTCGAAGTCAAGGGTAAATGGGTCATAAAATAGGTTACCAAGGTCACTAGGGAATTATAGACATGCTCAAAACCTTCCTAACCCATAACCCTATCCATTAGGTACTTAAATTATGTCAAAAATGACCCTTAGAACCCCTTTTTGGGCCTTTAGAAGTGACTAGAACTAAGATGGATTAAAACAAGCACATAACAAGTGTCAAGTGACACTAACAATTACACAATACATACCCAAGGTCCTGTCCTAGATGACAACAAGAAATTAACTAATAAAACACATGCAAAGATTCACATTTACAAGGAGTTCACATTACAATGAGGCTTTTAATCCCATATTAGATTAAACCTTAGCTTACTCAATTTACATTTTTTTAACCTTGGTTCTCTGATTAATTCCATGGTTCTCTTACTTGCACACTACACATCGAACATCAGTAGTCCAAGATGATAACATTACATGAAATATACATATTCAATTCACAATTTAGAAACATAATCAATGTGCATAATTCAATTCTAATTGCTATATGCAGAATCCAAATTTTCCATACAAAGTGCTTAAGCATCACAATTATATAATCATCATGACATGTCACCTGTGGAGAAATCAAATTTAAACATGATCCAATATTCCCATCAAAATCACACTACTAATATGCATAATCAAAATCTCAACATACTCTAAATTCTAGTGCACATCATGAGGTGATCCACATGACATAATAATCATCATCAAAATATAGTATCTCAAGTCTCTATCAGAATAGATCAACAAGTGTATCAATGTATCAAAATATGAATAAGAAAAGATGCTATGATGGGTCAGGGTGAGGCCTCACATCTACACACACACACACACACACACACACACACATACATATGTTGGCAAGTTGGCTATACTGGTGTATATGGATTAATATAGTGTTGTCATTATGGAAACAAAGTCATATAGAAGTTTGGAGTGAGCGCACTTGATGTAAAGATTAGAAATTGATTAAGTGTTGAAGACTGGACAATGAAGCTTAGAGCATTAACAGACATGCGTATGACTGAGTTATGGTGTGCACCTTGGAAGTTAAGTTGGTTAGACTATATTCATGCTTAGGCTATGAGTGCATGATCAGATATGCAAGTATGAGGAAGATACAGATAGATGAAATTACACAGCCAGTGAGTGCCAGTGAAGAATAAAGTAAGCATCCGACTGTTATCATTTTGAGTTGCGGTTATATTCTATTGATGTAAAGGCTATGCGCCTATTGTAATTATGTTTTTGACATGTATATATGTTTTTTTGTGAACACTCTTAATTGTAAAAGACTCCTAACAAGGTCCAACCCTTAACAAGGTCTACCGTACTTAATACATTGTAAAGCAACTCCTAATAGGGTTAAGGATCTTCTAACAAGGATCACTAAAAACTAGTACATAATATTAGTGGGTGTCAATTCCCACCGGGGTTTTTACCTATTTGGGTTTCCTCATAACCATATTGGTGTTATGTGTTGATTTCATGTTTCATGTTTCATGTTTATGTGGATGTTCATTTCAGCACTTAAGCATTTAAGTTCAGTTTAAAGATTAAGTATAAGAATAAATATATAGTGAACATTGATTCACCCCCCCTCTCAGTGTTCCCATTCCTAACAATTGGTATCAGAGCTTTGGTCCTCAAAAAATAATTTTAACCACTTTGAGGAGATCATAGACAAAGCATAAATGAAACATCTGAAAATAAATCTAGAAGCTGCTCTTGAAGACCTAGACAAATCTGAAAGAGAAACTGAAGAACTAAGGGAAAAACTTAGTGATGCTCAATTAGTCATCAAAAGGCTAAGGAAAGATTTGAAAGAATTCTCTACCAGTGATCTAGGGACAATGGTCAAGAAGCTAAATGAAGAAAATAAATCCTTAAAAGAACAACTTGAAGAATTTGATGATAAGCTGACTAACAATCAGGAAGTCTATGACAAACAGGTCAAAGAGAACCTTCAACTGAATGAAGAATTGAGGCAAGAAAACATGGAAATATTAGAACTAAGAAACAACAAGGAAAGCTTGGAATTTGTACTAAAAGAGGCTCAGAATCACATTGATAAATTAAACACCAGTTCTGATTTAATAGAATCTTAGTTGTGTGCAAGAAGAGACAAAGGAGATACTACCTACATTGGATACAATGAAGCACAAAATTAGATTGACAACATGCGAGCAAGAATGAATGCACAAAAAAACTCTACTGATACTAAGAAGATAGAAGATCAAACCAAAGATAATGGTGAACCACCTAAGGATGAGTGCAAGCCTGTAGACCACACTTGTTATGCTTGTAACAAGCATGGACACATAGCAAGGAACTATACAATGGTAAGACCTTTCAATGGTTATTGTTATTCATGCAATAAATTTGGTCATAGAGCTATGAATTGCAAGATAGGCCAAAAGAATAGGACTCATAATCAAAGAAATTAGAATCAATCAAATGTAAGAAGCTCTCAGAATGTTACATTTTAGATATATAACTATAATGGTCACTCAGCTAAATAATGTAAGATGGTGACCCATGTCAATGCATCGAGGAATATAAGGCCTCCAGTCATTTGTCACACTTGTAACAAAGCTAGACACATCTCAAAGTTTTGTAGATCAAGGACATAAGCTTAGGAAAGCCCCAAAAAGCTCAAAGAACCAGTTTTAGATCTCGAAGAAGTCAATTTTGTAAAAGCTTCAAAGGATGTGAGCTTGATTTGGTTAGAAACAAAGAAGGAAAAGGCTGATGAGTGTGTATTGGATGTATCCACAATGGACACACCCTCTACATTTGGATGAATGACCCTTAGGGTCACAGGGGGAGCTAATTTAGCTCTAGACCCCTATGTGACTGGTATACTCAGTCTCAGAGTATGCACCTTTGGACTTAAGCTTTTGGAGACTAGAGAAACCTTTGTACAAGAGAACACTAGCTGATTCTTTGTAGAATAAAAGATATAAATTTCCAAGTGACAGCTTGGTTTATGTGACAAGCATTAATGACAAAAATTCTACTTTAAAGTACATAGAAGTTAGAAGATCTCTCATTACATTCAGATTAAGAGAAATTGAAGAGTAGAAGAGTCTTAGTAGTTGATTGAGAAGGATTGTAGTTTGATTCACCAAGTGATTTTTTGTGCATTTGATCAGTTGCGGAAACCCTAGTTTGTCACACCGATTCAGAATCCCTTGGAAACCTTTGTGAAAGTGATATTCAAGTAAGTGATGGCTACTCCTATAGTATTTGATGTTGTAGAGAAGAAATTATATGTGTTTAAGAGACATCCATTTAAGTCTACACTTGATGACTTAGAAGGGGCATTCTCTTGCACGGCTATGGGCATTATGCATGTCGAGGACATTAGGGCATACATCTACTATAAGAAAGAACTAGTAGGGTTGGATAGATTAAGGGCACACATGGAAACCATGTTAAAACTAGACAAAACCTTCTTGGATGAGTATGCATGGTGGGATAATCACCCTATAGTGGAGTATGCTATGGCATATGAGTTCTATGAATCATAATGGATCAAGATTCTTTTGAGCAGGATTCATGATGACCTATTTTGGATAGGTGAAGTGCCAGTCAAAATTACCAGTGACCTAATTCATGAAATGACAGGGCTCTCAAGGACAGGCACCATTCTTCCAGTGGGTAAAGATGTGAGGAAGATTGTTGAATAGACTTGCAAGTCAAGGAGTGATAGGTGTAGAATGACCATAGAGCCTATTGATAAAACTGACATCAAATTGATGTCTATGATACTTGGATATAGGTTTCAACACACCAACAGGGTGAACAGTGTGTCTGCGGCCACAATTCTTGTAGCCATAAGAATTGTTAAAGAAAATGGAGAGTTCAACCTATGTGAAATCTTGCGCGCATAGCTGATTGATAACATTAAGGCAATCAAGCATGATAAGACCAAAATATTTAGATTTGGGTCTTTGATAATCTATATGTACTTTCACATTGTAGGAAAAGTATCTGATTTGTATCTAGACAAATCCATTCCCACCATGCCTCAGATATCTTTCAAGGCATCTATAGAGAGCACTCTAAGAGACTACATGACTCTAGAGTTGAAGACATTCAGGGTCAAAATGCAGATAAGGTACAGGATACCAGAGAACATTGTTGTGAAATACAAGGATACCATTTGTTTCATGATTGAGATAGACATAACATGCATGGAGACAATGGAACCAAGAATAAAGTGGATTCATCCACTTGGATATGAAGTAGATGAACAAATTTTAGAAGCTTATGATCAAGTCCTATTAGTAGCACCTAAAGATCCTAATGAGCCAAGATGGGGAGCCTATGAGGAGAAAACTAGAGAAGTTGATGTAGTATTAAACAACGCAGCAACAAAAAGAAAGGTTGCTAAAGTGACCTCAGAAATCTTGAGAATACATGGAGTGTCTCAAGCAGACCTAGACAAAGAAAGGAAACAAAATATTTCTTTGGAACTAGAGAGCGCAAATGTAGCAAAGGCAAAATCAAATGATCCCAAGTTGAAGAAGGCAAAGATAGAAAAATATGATGAACAAAAGGGTAAAACTGATGATACTCCTTTTGTGCCCAAAGTAACCATTCACTTTACTACTCCTCCTAAGTATAAGGCAATGCCAAAAAGGAAGAAAGAGATCAGCACTAGTCACCCATCCTCAAGAGTCACAAGGAACATAAAGAACTCACAAGCACCTCCTGAAGTAAGTTTCAAACCTAGTCTCTAGTGTACTAAGTGCAAGAATAATTGATGAGGGAAGAATTGATCAAGTAGGGAAGTTTTATGAAAAGTATAGTGAAATAGATAAATATAAGATACATGTCATGATAGTCAAACACATGATGAAGTTCAAGAAGATAGTCTTGGAACTTAAGACTATGATCCCTGATAATGTATGGAACATCCTAGAATTCCAAAAGAGATAGGCTATTGAAGAAGACCTACAGATAAGGGAAAAGATTCTAGATAATACCCTTCTTGTATGTTCTCTAGAGGAGAAGTCTTTATTGTTAGACTTAGTTAAGCCACATCTTAGAACAAAGTCAAGGACTTTGCACATTATGGACAAGAACTATGATCTTGTTGCTAAGGAAATAGAGAAGGAATTCAAGAAAGTATTTATGAATAGGCACATGTATCCAGCTAATGCACCCACAACACAAGTACAAATAAAAGAAGTCAAGGTGGAAGAGCCCACTAATGCATCAATAATAGGTCCTCAGGATTCAACACCTGCAGTAGAAACTCAAATAGAGGTAGATAAGTCTATGCCCATGATAGAGTCACTAAAGGATAGCACCTTTATCATTGACAATGTAGAGATAGCCATGGTGACCACTGACATTGAATTGGATAATTTTGAAGAAGCTTTTGTGAGAACATAAGAAGCTGAAATTTTATGTAGAAACTCACCTCCCACTCATCAAGAAGAATTTTTGATTGAAGATATAAAAGATGAGCAAAAAAAAGAAAAGAAAGAAAAAGAAGTATAGAGAAATGAACCATCAGTTGAACTACTCAAGGTAAAACAAGAAGTGATGGATAGCACTCCCATCACTCCAATAGCATTGTTGTCACATTTGAGACCTGACACAACTAGTTTGGACTCATGGGGAGAAGAAGACTTGATTAAGTTTAGCATCCTATCTATGGAGAAGGCCAAGGAGAAATAAGTGATGAGGAATCCCCTCCTTATAGAATCAGTGAACATCTTGAACAATTTGTTACTTGCAAACAAGAAAGTGTCCAAAGTACACTTAGTTGATGATGTTAGTTCAGTGATTTCACAATTCAAGGGTAACTTCACTAGCCTAGAAGAATTTGCATCCTTAGTTGCAAAGGAGAAATAAATGAAGAAAAGGCTCAATGAATTGGTCAGAAACTATGCACTTGACCTAAGCTCACTAAAGGCTGGTTAAGCATCCCTGAAGGAATTTGCATCAAAGGGAAGAAAAATCATTGTTGAATGCATGAACCAAGACAAGTTAACTAGTGATCTGTACAAGAAGATTCAAGAGGCTAAAGATATGATAGATAGAATTAAGAAATCATTGGAAGATCCATCTGTTGATGTGAACATGTGTAACAATGTCTACCAAGGATAGATTGATAAAATTGAGAAAGAAGAAAAAGAGATGACCAAGATAAGGGCTAGGTAGACTCAGCTAAGGAATGCTCTTGTGCCCTCATTAGACATACTAAATTGGAATATCAAGGAGATCGATGCCACTATGGTGACATATGATCAAGGTCCTAGCACTAATTTGGAGAAGATGGAGAAGCTTCAGTATGTTTTATGCGCCCATCTACAGATTGTGAATTCTCTGATCACATTTTGGAAGAAGGAGATCCAAAATTTACAGATTGCATATCCAGATGTACTATCACAGTAAGTTTGTGTAGATTCAATTTTCAGCACACCTTTTTCATTAATGTCAAAGGGGGAGTATGTATAGAATATGGATAAAATATATGTATAAGGAGACAAAAGTATTTTGTATTAAGGACAGTTAGCAACTTGGCCATATTCCTTTGTTGCCATCAATGAAAAAGGGGGAGATTGTTGGCAAGTTGGCTATACTAGTGTATATAACTTAATATAGTGTTGTCATTATGGAAACAAAGTCATATAGAAGTTTGGAGTGAGTGCACTTGATATAAAGATCAGAAATTGGTTAAGTGTTGAAGACTAGACAATGTATAGAGTTCCTAAAGCTTAGAGCATTAGCGCATGTGCGTAAGATCAGGTTATGGTGTGTGCCCTAGAAGTTAAGTTGGTTAGAATATATTCATGCTTAGTCTATGAGCACATGATCAGATATGAAAGTATGAGGAAGATACAGACATATGAAGTTACACAGCCAGTGAGTGCCAATGAAGAACAGAGTAAGCAACCAACTGTTATCATTTTGAGTTGCGGCTATATTCTATTGATGTAAAGGCTATGTGCCTATTGTAATTAGGTTTTCAAAATGTATATATGTTTTTTTGTAAACACACTTGATCCAATTCATTTGGAAGCATTGTATGTAATAGGTTTAAGGGCCGACCTAGTTGTTTATTTTGTATGCGCATATAAATATGAGATGTGCCCATTGTAATTTGTATGGAAGTTGATATAGAGTTGTAGTAAGAAAAGAAGAAGTGTGCAAAGAGACTATAAGATGTATTAGATATTTGCAAGGGGTCAAAGCATCATCGCATCAAAGGAACTGATCTGACATGAAGTGTCACAGTGATAGTTCATCTAGCAGATATAGTGTGTATCTAAGATCAGAAAGTTGTAGCCTTCACCCATTGAGCAGTGAGCTTTAGGATAGTGTTTCCACTCCCCTAATAGGGACTATTGTAAAAGGCTCCTAATAGGGTCTGACCCTTAACAAGGTCTATTGCACTTAATACATTGTAAAGAAACTCCTAACAGGATTAATGATCTTTTAACAAGGATCACTAAACACAAGTACAGAATATTAGTGGGTGTCAATTCCCACTGGGGTTGTTACCTATTCTGGTTTCCCCATAACCATATTGGTGTTATGTGTTGATTTCATATTTCATGTTTATGTGGATGTTCATTTTAGTACTTAAGCATTTAAGTTTAGTTTAAAGATTAAGTAAAAAGATATATATATATATATATATATATATATATATATATATATATATATATATATATATATATATATATATATATATATATATATATATATATATATATATATATATATATATATATATATATATCCTGACTATGTTTTCCACAGAGTTGGAATATAGAATTTATTGAAGATAGGAATAAGCCTTCTAGGATGGAAGGTATTGGACAATCATAGAGTTGTGGAAAAGACCTGGGCTTAATTAAAAAAAGAATTATTATTGAATTACCAATATGGTCTAAAGGTTTGGTTTACACTTACAAGTGAAAAGTCAATAAAGATCAAAGCATTAACATGTGTGGACATCAAACAATCTTAATTCCTATGAGAATACATGTCTAGCTAACTAATGTAGGAGCATCCTGGGTGTAAGAAAAATCTTGCATCACCCAAAAATATTTCTATTTTTGTATTCAATAAGGGCTATCTTGTGCAGAGCTCCTATTTATGGAAACTTTCTATTTTTAGTAAGTTGGTCATACGATCTTAGAATGTTCTAATTTTACATGTGGAGGTTCATCTCAGTCATATCAGACTGCCAGCAAAGTTTCATGGCTAGATCAGGTCTAGTTTTGAAGATATTGAAGATTTTCGGTATTGGCAGTAGGGTATAGAAACTTTGAACTTAGTTTTGAAGGCTTTAGAGGCCCCAGATGAGGTCAAAAATTTGGGTGATAGGTGCCTACATGAGTCAAGCCTATAGAGCACTTTGTGGCCTTTCTGAAATGGGGTTATATTAGTCCATCAGGTCAACTGGTGATGACTAATGGTCTCTGGAAGTTGGGTCACCTGAAATGGTAGAAAATAATTTTTCTTCAAAATTTTTGTTCGGGTTTCAAAAGTTATTTTGAGCCGACTTTGATGTAATAAATTTAAAAATAAAATAATTCTAAGTTTGGTTGGCCCTTAGGGCTAAATTTCTAGAACCTTCTTGGGCGGTGGAAAATGCCTATTTAAAGAAGGCCCATAGTGTTGTCTAGGGCAGTTTGGGGTATAAATCTGGGTATTGATTCGAGGCTCTATCCTACCAAATTTTGTAAAGGAATGCCCATGTGGCTTTTCCTATTGTAATTCTGAAAGTTTATAATTCCACATTTATGGAGATAATAAGAACCGATTTTTTGTTCTTGCATAATGTTGTTATTTCTCTATTTCTGTTATGTGTTTGTGGTATTAAGGGGAGCACCCTTCATCAAGTGGTACAAAGCCAAGTTTTCCTAAGTGTGTAAATAGATCACTGACTATGAGGCAGTTTACACCAAGACTGTGGTTAGGGTTTCAGCACGCATCACAAAAATGCCTCCACGAAGGGAATGTGGTGAAAGAGCTGGTGTTGTAACACCTGAGATTAGAGTGCTCTAGAGACAAGTGTGAGCATTGCAAGAGGAGATTCATAGAGGAATGAATCTTAATATCAGATATGAAAGTGAGGATGAAGCTGAAGAAGAAGATCAAGAAGGAGAAGTCAAAGTTGTGAACCAAGAGGAAGAAAGGATTTTTTGAGCCATTTCCAAGATCAAAAAAAGACCTAAGATTGAGGTTCTTGCATTTTCAGGAAATCTTAACCCAGAGGAGTTGATTGACTGGATCAATGAATGTGAAGAATATTTTGAGTATGAAGATATTGAGGATCTTGATAGGGTCAAATTTGCAAAGGCCAGACTGAAAGGTCATGTGAAGATCTGGTGGCAAGAGATTCAATTGGAGTGAAATAGAAGAGGGAAAGATAAAATCACAAGATGGGATCAAATGGTGGATAAATTGAAGTGACAGTTCATTCCTGTTGATTATGAGCTTGACCTACTGAAGAAGATGCAAAGTTTGAAGCAGGCAAGAAGATCTGTTCAAGAGTATACAGAAGAGTTCTATCAAATCCTCATTAGAACAGGCCATGTAGAAGCTGACAAGGAGAAAGTTTCCTGTTACCTTAATGGGTTAAGATCGAGCATTCAAGAGGAGCTGAATCTAGTTCAAATGAATAGTATTGAAGAGGCATACTAGTTTTCCCTAAAAGTAGAGGAAAAGCTAAACAAGAAGTTCTAGAGCAGACAAAATGGAAGAGGTCATGGTGGATGATTTGGTGGATGATCATATGGAGGCTGAAATGAAGATCCAAAAAGAAGGATGAGGCTAGTAGCAGTCAAAATCAGAGAGGAAAAAATTCCAACCATTTCCAAGATCAGAACAATAGAGATCAGAGAGGAAGAGGAAGAGGACAAGGTTCAGGAAGAGGAGGCTTCCGTGGAACATGTTTTCACTATGGAGAAGAAGGTCATAGGGCATTTGAATGTCCTCAATTCCAAGGACGGATAGATAGGAGGAATGAAGGCCAAGCCAGAGTGGCACATATAGATGAAGATGCCAGATCTTCAAATTCTGAAGATGCTAAAAAAGGAGAAACATTGATTAACAGAAGAGTCCTGCTGAGTGGTGAAAATGAACCTAAACAAAGGAGGAGATTGTTTTGCACTAGATGCAAGTGTGAGGGTAAATGTTGTGATGTGATTATTGATAGTGGAAGCACTAACAATTTGGTGTCAGAAGAGATGGTGACAAAGTTGAAGCTCAAGAGACAAAAATACCCACATACATATCGGATTACTTGGGTGCAAGATGACCACAAGGTCATGGTCAGTGAACAGTGCCTAGTAAAGTTCAAGATTGGTGGGTACCATGATGAGGTACTATGTGATATCATACCTATGGATGCATGTCACATATTGTTGGGTAGGCCGTGGCAGTTTGACAGATGTGATGTACATGATGGTCATGCAAATACCCATTCCCTAACAAAGGATGGAGTGCGACATAAGCTAAAGCCATTGAAGGAGACCGATGAAAAGGTATGTGGTAATGTAAGAATAAATTTTGTTGATGGAAGGAAATTCCTAGATGGTATGAGGCATGAGCATGTGTGTTTTCCTATAATTCCAAAAGATGGTAAAGAGGAAGTAGAGGATGTACTTGTAGAGGTTACAAATTTGTTGAATGAGTTTTAGGATATTGTATCTGATAATGTACCTGATGGATTAACACCGGTAAGGAAGATCAGGCATCAGATAGATTTGATTCCAGGAGCCAATTTTCCAAATAAGATAGCACACAGAATGACACCAGTAGAAAGTGAAGAGTTATACAAACAAGAACATGAGTTATTGCAGAAGGGGTTGATTCGAGAGAGCCTGAGTCCATATGTTGTACCAATAGTATTAGCACCAAAGAAGAATGAAGAATGAAGGATGTGTATAGAATCTATGGTAATAAACAAGATCACAATCAAGTACAGGTTTCCATTGCCACGAATGGATGATATTATGGATTGTTTGAGTGGAGTTGTGTATTTCTCAAAGATAGATCTAAAGAGTGGATATCACCAGATTCAGATCAGAGAAGGATATGAATGGAAGACTACCTTCAAGATAAAGGAAGGACTGTATGAGTGGTTAGTCATGCCTTTTGGGCTAACCAATGCACCAAGAACTTTCATGCGACTCATGAATGAGGTTTTGAAACAATTTCTAGGTAAGTTTGTCATTGTTTACCTAGATGATATTTTGATCTTTAGTAAGACATTGGAGGAACATATGATGCATATTGGTATGGTGTTTGAGAAGCTGAGAGATGAGAAATTGTTGATTAATTTGAAGAAGTGCAATTTTGTGAAGAAGGAATTAGTGTATTTGGGATTTTTAGTTTCAACAGAAGGTCTGAAAATGGATCCAGAGAAAGTATAGGCTATCCTTGAATGGCCTACTCCAAGGAGTGCTACTGAGGTAAGATCTTTTCATGGTTTGGCTAGTTTTTATAAAAAATTTATAAATTTTTTTAGCAGTATGTGGGGACCCTTGATTGAAACAATGAGAGAGGATAGAAAAGAGTTCAAGTGGACTAATGGGGCAGATAAGAGTTTTAAACTGTTGAAACAAAAGGTTACAGAACAACCTATTTTAGCACTGCCTAATTTTAATAAGGTGTTTCAAGTAGACTGTGATGCTAGTGGTATTGCAATAGGAGTTGTTATGAGTCAAGAAGGTAAACCTATTGCTTATTTTAGTGAGAAGTTGAATGATGCCAAGAGAAAATATTTTGTTTATGATCAGGAATTTTATGCTATAGTTCAGGCATTGAAGAAGTGGAGACACTATCTACTTCCTAAGGAGTTTGTTTTGTATATTGATCATCAAGCTTTGCAATATTTGAATAGTCAAGGAAAGTTGAATCAAAGGCATTTGAAATGGGTTGAGTTTTTGCAGAGTTATACATTTGTTTTAAAACATAGGAGTGGAAAGTGTAACAGGGTTGCAGATGCTCTTAGAAGAAGGAAACTATTGCTGACAGAGATGTAGATTGAGGTGGTTGGGTTCTAGGAACTTAAGAATTTGTATCCAGAGGATCTTGATTTTGGTGAAGCTTGGAAAGCTTGTAAAGAACCTATTACTCTAGGCAGGACAAAGTGGCTAGATTTCATCATTTAGGATGATATGCTATTCAGAGGGAGTCAGTTGTGCATTCCAAGAAGTTCTATGAGGGAGAATCTCATCAAGGAGAAGCATAGAAGAGGATTGGCTAGACATTTTGGTCATGATAAAACCCTTGCTTTGGTTAGTGAGAATTATTATTGGCCACAGTTGCAGCAAGATGTCAAGAAGTTTGTATAGAGTTGCAGAGTATGTTAGATGGCAAAAGGAGTGAAGTAGAATACAAGGTTGTATCAGCCATTACCTGTACCAGAGAAGCCTTGGGAGGATATCAGTATGGACTTTGTTCTTGGTTTACCAAGGACACAGTGGGGACATGATTCAATTTTTGTGGTGGTTGATAGATTTTCAAAGATGACACATTTTATTCCCTGTAAGAAGACTAATGATGATGTTCATGTAGTGGAATTATTTTTTTGAGAAGTGAGACTACATGGTTTTCCAAAGAGTATAGTTCTAGACAGGGACACTAAGTTTGTTGGATATTTTTGGCATACATTGTGGAAGAAGTTGAAGACAGATTTGAAGTTTAGTTGATCACATCATCCATAGACTAATGGACAGATAGAGGTGGTGAATAGGAGTTTGGGAAATTTGATGAGATGTTTGGTTGGAGATAAGCCAAAAGGATGGGATTTGATTTTACCATAGGCAAAATTTGCATACAATAATTTTGTCAACAGGAGCACTGGTAAATCACCATTCCAGATTGTATATGGGAGTAGTCCAAGAAATGCATATGAGTTGAGAAAGATAGATAAAGGAGAAATAAGTAGTGCTGAAGCTGAGGATTTTGTAGAACATTTGAAGAACATCCATGAGGAGGTGAGGAAGCATATTACCAAGATGAATGCGTAGTATAAGGCTAAGGTAGATGTGAAAAGGAGGCATAAAGAATTTTAGGTTGGAGATGAAGTCATGGTTTATTTGTGGAAGGAGCGATTTCCAGTTGGTACATAAAAAAAATTGAAACTGAAGAAGTTTGGGCCATGTAAAATACTGAAGAAGCATGATTGAGGAAATGCGTATGAAGTAGAATTTCCTACTGAGCTAAATATTTCACTAGTGTTTAACATTTTAGATCTGACAAAGTATCATTAGGGAGGTGTTGAAGATGAGATCACAACAAGATGGTGGAGTATTCCAACAACTAGTTCAGATACCAAAGAGATTGAGGATATACTAGATAGTCATGTTGGTAGAAGCACAAGGAACATGACATATGAAGAATATCTGGTCAAGTGGAAAGGATGACTTGTTGAAGATTCATCATGGCTGAAAAAGGAGGTTAACCATCTTCATTTTCCTCTACACGCCTGAGACGTGATGGGGTCACTTCTCAAATTACCCCAGATGTCTGATGCAGGAACATCCTGGGTGTAAGAGCAATCTTGCATCACCCAAAAATATTTCTATATTTGTATTCAATAAGGGCTATCTTGTGCAGAGCTGCTATTTATGGAAACTTGCTATTTTTAGTAAGTTGGTCATATGATCTTATAATGTTTTGATTTTACATGTGGAGGTTCATCTCAGTCATATCAGACTGCCAGTAAAGTTTCATGGCTAGATCAGGTCTAGTTTTGAAGATATTGAAGATTTTCAGTATTAGCAGCAGGGTACAAAAACTTTGAACTCAGTTTTGAAGGCTTTAGAGGCCTCAGATGAGGTCAAAAATTTGTGTGACAAGTGCTTGCATGAGTCAAGCCTGTAGAGCGCTTCATGGCCATTACGAAATGGGGTTATATTAGTCCATTGGGTAAACTGGTGATGACTTATGGTCTCCAGAAGTTGGGTCACCTGAAATGGCAGAAAATAATTTTCCTTCAAAATTTTTGTTCGGGTTTCAAAAGTTATTTTGAGCTGAATTTGATGTAATAAATTGAAAAATAAAATAATTCTAAGTTTGGTCAGCCCTCAGGGCTAAATTTCTAGAACCTTCTCGGGCGGTGGAAAATGCCTATATAAAGAAGGCCCATAGTGTTGTCTAGGGCAGTTCAGGGTATAGATTTGGGTATTGATTCGAGGCTTTGTCCTACCAAATATTGTAAAGGAATGCCCATGTGGCTTTGCATATTGTAATTCTAAAATTTTTTAATTCCACATTTGTGGAGATAATAAGAAGCCAATGTTCTGTTCTTGCATATTGTTGTTATTTCTCTATTTCTATTATGTGTTTGTGGTATTAAGGGGAGCACCCTTCATCACTAATAGTAAAATAAAATGTTCCACAAGAAGCATACATGTCTAGTTGATGGTAGAGAAGGGAAAATTAGTGGTTCATACAATTCCAGTTTAGAAACACATTTTAATTCTATGAGGAAAATCCATAAACAACAAGAAGCTGTTCTGAATTTGGAAGGTTGAAAAATACTATAAAATAGAGAAAATCAGAATTACAAATAGAAAAGGTTGTATCCTTTCTAATAATTTTCAAGAACTAGAATGTGCTAAGACCACCGTAAAATAGTTATATCCTGATGGTCACATGTATGGAGAAGAGAACTTTTGTTGAAATCTTCAAGGATACAACTAGACCTACAATTTGATGAAAAAGTTCATACAGCTCAACCTATTAACTCTACCCACTCCAATGATGCAATAAGGTTAAAGATATCCCTGTCTAGATAAGGTTATGTTAGAAAGTAAAGTCCACAAAGTTATCTTCAACAACATTAAACCATATAAGCAATATAATTACCAATCATAAAAAGATATTCATACACAATAACATAATGACACAAGATATGTTGACTAGGGAACCTCTTGATCAAAGAGTAAACCCCGATGGGAATAATGCCCACAAAAGATGCACTAATATGAATATTACTTGTGAAAGGATGGACTCTTTTAGGAGTCTTATGAAATACATTTAGTACATATGAATCCTTGTTAGGAGATTTTGAATCCCTGTTAAAAGATTCTAACCCGGTTAAGAGTTATGGAAGACAGAAGGACCCACTACCCAAACAGCTTTAGGGTAAGATCACTGAACACATTGTCCAAATAACCTTTACATTTCTCAAAAAAATAATATGTTACCTCTTCTCTGACTATGCCAAATTGCACTCATTGTTACATTAGATCTCAATTTCAGATCTGTGTACTTCGCATATCTTCCTTCACAAATTCGCTTTCATACTTAGCTCTTTTCTTCACTTCATGCATACAACATCACACACAACCACTGCTACCATATCATAATTACACACTTACACTTTACAACAAGGAAATACATTCCTTCCTTTATACTACACTCAAATAATTACAAAGGAGTCGGCATACAATTACAAAATAAAAGTTTCCACACACTACACCAAAATTACACAAAACTGTCAGCTTCCAAATACAATAAATCTTCACTCATGTGACCTCAAAGTTTGCACTATCATCCACATCACTATCAATGTGTCTTTAACTTCCCTTTAACTACACAAAACTAGATTCCATCTTGATTAGGAGATATCATCTGATTTCCACAAACCGCTACTCAAGAACACTACCTAAATACTACATCCACCAAAATGATCATAACTTCCATGAATAAATGAATTAATATTTATGCTCTTAACCATAGACATATAACATATCAAACAGTATATCCTCAACATCGCATAGCTCCAACTACAATAACCCACGTGTGCTAATCCAAACTCTGTCTGCTTCTCTACAAGTCTTTGGTAAATCACTGTGTTGACATTAATAAAAATCATAGTCATGAATGCAAAAACAACTGATACAGAATGGCTGCCAAAAATTTAGCATTCATTCCTAACAATCTCCCCCATTAGCATTGGTGGCAACATAGATAAAAACATCCAATGTTCCAAAAATCCAATACTGCAACATTGCTTCTTCAAATCCTCTCCATCAATCAAATCTTGCTTCATTATCCTATTCAATTCTCTCCAACAAATGTCTCAGATTTTTTTTTATGTAAACTTCTCCCCCATTGACATCAATGATAGAAATTTCATCACTATGTCAACAACAACTCAATGTCAAAAGACAATTTTCAGAAAATATATTTACTAGAGTCCTCATGACTCAGCTCAGATACACATACTCCCCCATAGAGGAAGTACCAACATCTAGTCCATAAGAAAGATAAGGCTCATATACCACTAGATGGATGCAACCAACTGCATCACTTTTCAAAAGTAGGCTGGGGCATAACCCCAAACATACCTCTCAGATACTCAAATGTATCATTAGGCAAAGGCTTTGTGAATATATCTACTATCTGCTCTTTTGTATTTGTTAGGAATAAGGTGTCTCAACCTTGGATAATTCCTATTCTTATTATTTATTTTGTAAAATATATTTCTTGCAAATAATATTGATGTGTCAGCATCTTGAATTGTGTGTAAGGAGATCATGGCTAAAATGGTTATGAAAAATTCCTATGACACATAAGAGCTATGTCAGGAAGATTCAATGATAGGTGAAGACATGTGGCAACTAATAAATTTGAGTACTATACACTCTTCCCCAATCGTGGGGTTTGGGGCATCACCCTAAATTTTTTTTTGAGGTTCCTATTTTCTCAGAGAATGGTAAAACCCTAATATGGTTATCTTTGGGAGTAGCCCTAAAAAGTGAAGTGCATGATATAAGCTTTTTTAGGGTTGTGAAGAGATATGATGTGAGTGTATTTTTGGAATGTTTTATGCAACCGTGATTTGTCTTCAAGGGTTTAGAAATCTTCTGAAAGAACTTGCATTGCAAATGTATTGTAAGCTGTAATAGTTTTGATCAATACATTGTGCAAGTTTTGGAGTGCTGGGGTTTTTACCAAAAGGTTTCCCCAGGGTATATCATTGTGTCATTCTCTATTTTTCTATATGTATGGTATGTGGTTGCAATATCTTTGTTAAAGTAGTTAACGAATCTAAAATTGTAAGGATTTAAAATAATTTGAACAATACTCTCCTATAGAGATTAGCGTAGGAAGTTGTTTCTGCACTTGAGTTTCCTTACAGTATTTATGTACTCAAGTCTGACTTCTTTCTTAGCAACTTTCTCTCTTACAACATGATACTTAATCTCTATATTCTTTTTCTTAGAATGTAATACAAGATTCTTAGACATACTAACTGTACTGGTGTTGTCACAATGTATGACAATAGGCTCAACAAATTTTATTCCAATATCCTTCAACATTTGCTTCATCCAAATTATCTGGTTACAATGGTTTGTTGTTGCTACATATTCTGCTTCTATTGTGCTTTGTGAAATGCAATTCTTCTTCTTGCTTAGCCAAGAAACTAATCTTCCTCCAAGGAAAAATGCTCCACCACTGGTGCTTTTCTTATCATCAACACTGCCTCCCCAATCAGCATCTATATATGCACATAGGGTAAAATCATCAGATTTTTCATACCATAGTCCATAGTCCATTGTGCCTCTTAAATATCTCAGTATCCTCTTTACTGCTGCATAATATGATTCTCTAGGTTCAGCTTGAAATCTTGCTACAATTCTAACTGAATGTGCTATATCAGGTCTTGTATGAGTCAAATACTGCAATCCTCCAATCATAGATCTGTATTTCTTCTATTCTACTGCAGGAGTCTCATCTATGCTAGATAACTTATGTCTGGCCACCATGGGTGTTCCAACTGGTTTACAATTCTCCATTCCAAATCTTTTCAACAAGTCATTCAATTAATTTGTCTGACTTACAAAGATACCATCATTGTTTTGTGTTATTTGTAATCTCAAAAAGTATTTCATCTCACCAATCATACTCATTTCAAATTCAGTCTTCATTTCATCAACAAATTTGTCACTAGCTTCATCTTCTCCTCCAAATATAATGTCATCAACAAAAATAACTATAACTAACAAACCATTTTCAATTTCTTTTGTGTACAGATTGGTATCAGCTGTTCTTTTTGTAAATCCCAATTTTAACAAATACTTATCCAGTCTTGCATACCATGTTCTAGGTGCTTGTTTAAGTCTATATAAAGCTTTCTTCAATTTACATACCATATCTCCTTCTTGAGTTAAAGGAAAAATTTCAGGCTGCTCAATGTAGACTTCATCTTCGAATTCTCCATTTAGAAATGTTGACTTCACATCCATCTGATACACTTTGAATTTCTTGTAAGCTGCATATGCCAAAAACATTCTTACTACTTCAATTCTTGCAACAGGTGCAAAGGTTTCTTCACAGTCAATTCCTTCTTGTTGTGAGTATCCCTTACATACCAATCTTGCTTTGTTTCTTACTACTTCTCCTTGTTCATTCATCTTGTTTTTGAATACCCATTTAGCTCCAATAACATTCTCGTCTTTAGGTCTAGGGACCAATTCCCATGTCTTGTTCTTTTCAATCTGATCTAGTTCTTCTTCCATAGCATTAGTCCAAATTTCATCTTCACAAGCTTCATTAGTAGTCTTAGGTTAAATTTGTGAAATCAAACATAACTATTCTTGTGCCTTATTTCAAGTTAGAACTCCTCTTTTGATGCTCCCAATAATCTATCCAATAGGATGATTTCTTAACAAGCTCTTGCTAGGTGTCACTGTCTTAGATCTCTCTTCAGATGTAGGTTCTTCAATGACTTCACCATGGCTTTCATTCAACAAATCACTGTCAGTTTCATAAAATAATTTAGTAGATCTAGTGTTAGATTTAGGATGAGCTTCTTCATCAGATTCATAATCAAGCATTCTTTCCTGAATTTTGAAATTTTCATCAACTTTAACATTTGCACTTTCAACAATAGTCTTAGTTCTTTTATTGAAACATCTATATGCTTTGCTTTTCAAAGAATATCCAAGAAATATACCTTCATCACTTCTAGGATCAAACTTTCCAATATCATCATCTCTCTTTATATAACATTTGCTTCCAAAAATTCTAAAATACTTAACTGAGGGTGCATGTCCAAACCATAATTCATAAGGTGTCTTGTCTATGTCTACTCTGATTTGTACTCTATTCATTGTATACACTGTTGTGTTCACTGCTTCTCTCCCAAATATCTTCACCAAATCATTTTCAAATAACATAGCTCTTGCTGCTTTAGTCATTGATCTATTCTTTCTTTCTGTAATGCCATTTTGTTTAGGTGTTCTAGGGGCTGAATACTCTCTTTTAATGCCATTTTCTTCACAAAAAGTGTTAAACTCTCTAGAAGTAAATTCTCCACCTCTATTAGATCTCAAATATTTAATCTTCATTCTAGATTCATTCTCAACTTTATTCTTAATAGTCTTAAACTTATCAAATGCTTCAAATTTTTCTTTAAGAAATGCAATCCACATCATTCCTGTAAAATCATCAACAAGAATCATAAAATACCTTTCTCCATAGAATCCTCTAGTCCTACCGCTCAAATCTATATGAACAATCTCTAGCTTCTCTATAGATGTAAACTTCTTACTGGGAAATGAACTCTTTTGTTTAGCCATTACACATTCTTTGCAAATCATGTTAGTAGGCTTCATAATTTTAGGTAAATTTCTTACTGCAAGTGTAGTACTTACTTTCACAATGTTATCAAAGTTTATATGAAAAAACATTCTATGCCATAACCAACTGTCATCAATCTTAGTAATCAAATATGTCATCTCAGTAGGATTCAACTGAAATACATTACCTCTGGTTCTAGATCCAGTTCCAATCAGATTTCCATCTTTATCCTTTATCACACAAGTTTTCTCAGTAAACCAAACTTGATATCCCTTATCAACTAAATGTCCAACACTCAAAATATTATGTTTCAATCCATCCACAAAATAAACATCATCAGTATTAGTCTTTCCATCAAGAGTAATAGATCCTATACCTTTAATCAAACAAGTTGTATTGTTTCCAACTCTAACAACTCCTCCATCATATTCATTCAACTTTATGAACTTTTTCATGTCTCCAGTCATATGATGTGAACAACCACTGTCTATAATCCAATCAACTTTCTTTTCAACTTGAGAAACTAAGGATTTTTCTTCCTTAACATCAGTTTCAAGATTCTCTTCTTTAATTGCTACAAATCCTATGTCATCATTATTCTCAGTATCACTTTCACTAAAAGGTTCTTTCTATATTAGCTTCAAGATCTTCATCATTAGCATAATAACATTCCTTAGATATTCTAGGTTTGAAATTGCTTCTGTACTTTTTAACTCTCTTAGGACATTTAGATGAAAAATGACCATACTCTTGACAAGGGCAACATTTAAATATTTTCTTACCATCTGATTCTCTTTTCACAAGTAGGGAAATACCTTCTTCAATCTTCTTGTCTTCTTCATTTCTAGATCTGCTACTACCAACATAATCTTTTCTCACACTGATGCTTCTGGACAAAGTAGGGTGAACACTAAGAGCACTGAATGCTATCTCCATTCTAGGTAAGTCTCCTGATAATCTCAAGTTCATTTCTGCTGCTTCCAATCTTCCAAGAAGAGTCTCTCTTGTAAATTTTGTTGTACAAGGTATCACTTGTTCAATCATCTATGTTGTCTACTTAAATACAGGAGTCAATGTCCTCTAAATTTTCCATATCACTTCATTCTCTATCTTTGTTCCTCCATGAATAGATCTCTCTCTTCTGTAGTACATGTTTCAAGATTGTCCTCTTCAATGATAGTCTTATTATTCTTTGTAATCAACCAATAACCTAGTCCTAAACATAGTAGGTGTGTCTTCATCTTTTCTTTCTAGCTATCAAAATTTACTCCATCAAACTTAGGACTTTCTTTCCTAATTCTCCATGGATCTCCTTAAGCTGTTAAACTTCTTTTTCAAAGACCTGCCACTCTGATACCAATTGTTAGAAAGTAAAGTCCACCAAGATAACTGAGAGGGGAGCAGGGGGGGTGAATCATGTTAGAAATGAATTCTGGATGTTGGTAGTCATTCTATAGCAGTTGTTATTGCATTCATGACTATGATTGTCATTGATGTCAACACAGTGATCTTCTGGAGACTAGCAAAGAAGTAGATAGTGTTTTGATTAGCGCACATGGGATATTGTAGTTGGAGCTATGTGATGTTGAGGTTATACTCTTTGATATGTTATATGTCTATGGTTAAGAGCATAGATAGTAATTCATTGATTCATGAAAGTTATAAGCATTTTGGTAAAAGCAATATTCAGGCAGTGTTCTTGAGTAGCGGTTTGTGGAAATCGGATGATATCTCCTAATTGGGATGGAATCTGGTTTTGTGTAGTTAAAGGAAAGTTTGAGACACATTGATGGTGATGTGGTTCATAGCACAAACTTTGAGGTCACATGATTGAAGAGTTATTACATTTGGAAGCTGACAGTTTTGTGTAATTTTGATGTAGCGTATGGAAACTTTTGTAATTGTGTGCCGACTCATTTGTAATTATTTGAGTGTGGTATAAAGGAAGGAATGTTTTTCCTTATTGTAGAGAGAAATAAATGTGAAAGAAGTGTGAGCATGGTTTGGTTGCATGCGAATGTAAGCATGAAGTGAAGAAAAGAGCCTAAGAGATTGTGAAAGTGAAATTATGAAGGAAGACATGCGAAGTACAGAGATCTGGAATTGAGATCTGGCATAGCAATGAGTCCGGTTTGGAAAAATAAGGAGGTAACATATTTCATATTATTCTACTAAATAATATTAAGGTTATTTGGATAGTGTGTTTAGTGATCTTACCCTGAAGCTATTTGCGCAGTGGGTCCTTCTGTCTTCCATAACTCTTAATAGGGTTATAATCTTTTAACAGGGATTCAAAATCTCCTAACAAGGATTTATATGTACTGGATGTATTTCATAAGACTCCTAATAGAGTCCATCCTCTCACAAGGAATATTCATATTAGTGCATATTTTGTGGGCATAATTCCCACCAGGGTTTACTCTTTGATCAAGAGGTTCCCTAGTCAACATATCTTGTGTTATTGTGTCATTATGTATGAATATCTTTGTATGGTTAGTAATTGCATCGCTTACATGGTTAAATGCTGTTGAAGATGTTAAAAGTTATAATTATCTGATAACTGATTCACACCCCCCCCCCTCTCAGTTATCTTGGTGGACTTTACTTTCTAACAATTGGTATCAAAGCAGTAGGTCCTTGAAAGGAAAGTTTAACAGCTTAAGGAGATCCATGGAAAATTTTAGGAAAGAAAGCCCTGAGTTTGATGGAGTAAATTTTGACAGTTGGAAGGAAAAGGTGAAGACACATCTATTTTGTTTAGGACTAGGCTATTGGTTGATTACAAAGAATGAAAGGACTATAATTGAAGAAGATATGAAAAAGTTCATAAAGTTTAACAATTATGATGGAGGAGTTGTTAGAGTTGGTAACAATGCACCTTGTTTGATTAAAGGTATAGGATCTATTACTCTTGATGGAAAGACTAATACTGATGATGTTTACTTTGTTGATGGATTGAACATAATCTTTTGAGTGTTGGACAGTTAGTGGATAAGGGGTATCAAGTTTGGTTTACTGAGAAAAATTGTGTGATAAATGATAAAGATGGAAATTTAATTGGAACTAGATCTAGAACCAAAGGTAATGTATTTCGATTGAATCCTACTAAGATGACATGATTGATTACTAAAATTGATGACAGTTGGTTATGGAATAGAAGGTTTTGTCATATAAACTTTCATAACATTGTGAAAGTGAGTACTACACTTGCAGTAAGGGATTTGCCTAAAATTATGAAGCCTACTAACATGATTTGCAAAGAATGTGTGATGGCTAAGCAGAAGAGAAGTTCATTTCCTAGTAAGAAGTTCACATCAACAAAGAAGTTGGATATTGTTCATACAGACTTAAGCGGTCCTACCAGGACTAGAGGATTCTATGGAGAAAGGTATTTTATGATTCTTGTTGATGATTTTACAAGAATGATGTGGATTGCATTTCTGAAAGAAAAATTTGAAGCATTTGATAAGTGTAAGATCATTAAGAATAAAGTTGAGAATGAATCTGGAATGAAGATTAAATGTTTGAGATTTGATAGAGGTGGAGAATTTACTTCTAGAGGGTTTAACACCTTTTGTGAAGTGAATGGTATTAAGAGACAGTTTTCAGCCCCTAGAACACCTGAACAAAATGGTATTGTAGAAAGAAGAAATAGGTCAGTAACTGAAGCAACAAGAGCTATGTTATTTGAGAATAGCTTGGTGAAGACATTTTGGAGAGAAGTAGTGAATACAATAGGATATACAATAAATAGAGTACAAATCAGAGTAGACACAGATAAGACACCTTATGAATTATGGTTTGGACATGCACCCTCAGTTAAGTATTTTAGAATTTTTGGAAGCAAATGTTATATAAAGAGAGATGATGATATTTGAAAGTTTGATCCTAGAAGTGATGAAGGTATTTTTCTTGGATATTCTTGGAAGAGAAAAGCATATAGATGTTACAATAAGAGAACCAAAACTATTGTTGAGAGCGCAAATGTTAAAGTTGATGAGAAGTTTAAAATTCAGGAAAGAATGCTTGATTATGAATCTGATGAAGAAGTTAATCCTTAGCCTAATATTGAAACTATTGAATTATTCTATGAGATTACAGTGAATTGTTGAATGAGAATCATACTACAGAAGAAACCAGAGAAGAAACCAGAGAAGAATCTATAGTTAAGCAAGATCTATGACTATGACACCGAACAGGTATCTATCTAGACATCATCCTATTGAACAAGTTATTGGAAGTTTGGACAAAGGAGTTATGACTAGAAATAAGGTACATTTATGTTTGATTTCTCAAATTGAACCTAAATCTACTAATGAAGTTCGTGAAGATGAACATTGAATTAATGCTATGAAAGAAGAACTAGATCAAATTGAAAAGAATAAGACATGGGAATTGGTTCCTAGACCTAAAGACAAGAATGTGATTGGAACTAAATGGGTATTCAGAAACAAGATGAATGAACAAGGAGTAGTAAGAAAAAAATCAAGATTAGTATGTAAGGGATACTTGTAGCAAGAAGGAATTGACTATGAAGAAACCTTTGCACTATTAGCAAGACTTGAAGCAATAAGAATGTTTTTGGCTTATGCAGCTTTTAAAAAATTCAAAGTGTATCAGATGGATGTGAAGTCCACATTTTTGAATGGTGAATTGGAAGAAGAAGTCTACATTGAGTAGCTTGAAGGTTTTCCTTTGACTCAAGAAGGAGATATGGTATGTAAACTAAAGAAAACATTATATGGACTAAAGCAAGCACCTAGAACTTGGTATGCTAGATTGGATAAATATTTGTTGAAATTAAGATTTACTAAAGGAACAGTAGATAGTAATCTATACACAAAAGAAATTGAAAATGGATTATTAGTTATAGTTATTTTTGTTGATGACATTATCTTTGGAGGAGAAGATGAAGCTAGTGACAAATTTGTTGATGAAATGAAGTCAGAATTTGAAATGAGCATGATTGGTGAGATGAAATACTTTTTGGGATTACAGATAACATAGAACAATGATGGTATCTTTGTTAGCCAAAAAAAGTACTTGAATGATTTGCTGAAAAGATTTGGAATGGAGAACTGTAAACTAGTTGGAAGACCTATGGTTACAAGACACAAACTATCGAGCAAAGATGAAACACCAGCAATTGAGCAGAAGAAATACAGATCCATGATTGGAGGATTGCAGTACTTAACACACACTAGACTAGATATACAACATTTAGTTGGAATGGTAGCAAGATTTCAAGCTGAACCTAGAGAGTCACATTATGTAGCAGTAAAGAGGATATTGAGATATTTAAGAGGCACAATGGACTATGGATTGTGGTATAAAAAATTTGATGATTTCACCCTATGTGCATATACAGATGTTGATTGGGGAGGTAGTGTTGATGATAAGAAAATCACCAGTGGTGGAGCCTTTTTTCTCGGAAGAAGATTGGTTTCCTGGTTGAGCAAGAAGTAGAATTGTATTTCACAAAGTACAACAGAAGAAGAATATGTAGCACAACAAATAATTGTAACCAAATAATTTGGATGAAGCAGATGCTGAAGGATATTGGAATTAAATTTGTTGAGCCTGTTGTCATACATTGTGACAACACCAGCACAGTCAGTATGTCTAAGAATCCAGTATTGCATTCTAAAACTAAACATATAGAGATCAAGTATCATGTTGTAAGAGAGAAAGTTGCTAAGAAAGAAGTTAGATTGGAGTACATAAGCACAAAGGAACAAATAGCAGACATATTTACAAAGCCTTTGGCTAAGGATACATTTGATTATCTGAGAGGTATGCTTGGGGTTATGCCCCAACCTACTTTTGAGTAATGATGTAGTTGATTGCATCCGTCCAATGGTATATGAGCCATATCTTTCTCTAGATTGGATGTTGGTACTTCCTCTATGGGGGAGTATGTGTATCTGAGCTGAGTCATGAGGACTCTTGTGAATGTATTTTCTGAAATAGTGTCTTTGGACATTGAGTTGTTGACACAGTGATGAAATTTCTATCATTGATGTCAATGGGGGAGAAGTATACATGAAAAAAAATATAGAACATCTATTGGAGAGAACTTAATAGGATAACAAAGCAAGATTTGATTAATGAAGAAGATTTGAAGAATTTTCAGAGCATCAGTGTAGCAGTATTGCAGTATTGGATTTTTGGAACATTGGATGTTTTTCATCTATGTTGCCATCAATGCCAATGGGGGAGATTGTTAGGAATGAATGCTGGATGTTGGCAGTCATTTTGTAGCAGTTGTTGTTGCATTCATGACTATGATTGTCATTGATGTCAACACAGTGATCTTCTGGAGACTAGTAGAGAAGAAGATAGTGTTTTGATTAGCGCACATGGGATATTGTAGTTGGAGCTATGTGATGTTGAGGTTATACTCTTTGATAAGTTATATGTCTATGGTTAAGAGCACAAACAATAATTCATTGATTCATGAAAGTTATGAGCATTTTGGTAAAAGCAGTATCTAGGCAGTGTTCTTGAGTAGCGGTTTGTGGAAATCGGATGATATCTCCTAATCAGGATGGAATCTAGTTTTGTGTAGTTAAATAAAATTTTGAGACACATTGATGGTGATGTGGTTCATAGTGAAAACTTTGAGGTTGCATGAGTGAAGAGTTATTGCATTTGGAATCCGACAGTTTTGTGTAATTTTGATGTAGCATATGGAAACTTTTATTTTGTAATTGTGTGTTGACTCATTTGTAATTATTTGAGTGTGGTATAAAGGAAGGAATGTTTTTCCTTATTTTAGAGAGAAATAAATGTGAAAGAAGTGTGAGCATGGTTTGGTTTCATGTGAATGTAAGCATGAAGTGAAGAAAAGAGCCTAAGAGATTGTGAAAGCAAAATTGTGAAGGAAGACATGCGAATTACAGAGATCTAGAATTGAGATCTGGTGTAGCAGTGAGTGTGGTTTGGCATAGTAAGGAGGTAACATATTTCATATTATTCTACTGAATAATATTAAGGTTATTTGGATAGTGTGTTCAGTGATCTTACCCTAAAGCTGTTTGGGCAGTGGGTCCTTCTGTCTTCCATAACTCTTAACAGGGTTAGAATCTTTTAACAGGGATTCAAAATCTCCTAATAGAGATTTATATGTACTGATTGTATTTCATAAGACTCCTAACAGAGTCCATCCTCTCACAATGAATATTCATATTAGTGCATCTTTTGTGGGCATCATTCCCACCAGGGTTTACTCTTTGATCAAGAGGTTCCCTTGTCAACATATCTTGTGTTATTGTGTCATTGTGTATGAATATCTTTGTATGGTTAGTAATTGCATTTCTTACATGGTTAAATGTTGTTGAAGATGTTAAAATTTATAATTATTTGATAACTGATTCACCTCCCCCCCTCTCAGTTATCTTGGTGGACTTTACTTTCTAACAAATCAGTTATCAGATAATTATAACTTTTATCATCTTCAATAGTAGTAAACCATATAAGCAATATAATTACCAACCATAGAAAGATATTCATACACAATAACATAATGACACAAGATATGTTGACTAGGGAACCTCTTGATCAAAGAGTAAACCCCAGTGGGAATGATGCCCACAAAATATGCACTAATAGGAATATTCCTTGTGAAAGGATGGACTCTATTAGGAGTCTTATGAAATACATTCAGTACATATGAATCCCTGTTAAAATATTCTAACCCAGTTAAGAGTTATGGAAGACAGAAGGACCCACTACCCAAACAGCTTCAAGGTAAGATCACTGAACACACTGTCCAAATAAGATTTGCATTACTCAACAAAATAATATGTTACCTCTTCTCTGACTATGCCAAACTACACTCACTATTACATCAAATCTCAATTTCAAATCTCTGTACTTCACATGTCTTCCTTAAAAAATTCGCTTCCATACTTAGCTCTTTTCTTCACTTCATGCATACAGCATCACACACAACCGCTGCTACCATATCATAATTACACACTTAAACTTTAAAAAAAGGAAATACATTCCTTCCTTTATACCACACTCAAATAATTACAAATGAGTCATCATACAATTACAAAATAAAAGTTTCCACACACTACACCAAAATTACACAAAATTGTCAGCTTCCAAATACAATAAATCTTCACTCATGTGACCTCAAAGTTTGCACTGTCATCCACATCACTATCAATGTGTCTTCAACTTTCTTTTAATTGTGCAAAACTAGATTCCATACCAATTAGGAGATATCATCCGATTTTCACAAACCGCTACTCAGGAACACTGCCTGAATATTGCTTCCACCAAAATGATCATAACTTTCATGAATAAATGAATTATTGTCTATGCTCTTAACCATAGACATATAACATATCAAAGAGTATATCCTCAACATCACATAGCTCCAATTGCAATAACCCACGTGCGCTAATCCAAACTCTGTCTGCTTCTCTGCAAGTATTTGGTAAATCATTGTGTTGACATCAATGACAATCATAGTTATGAATGCAACAAAAACTACTACAGAATGGCTGCCAAACATTTAGCATTCATTCCTAACAGGTTATATCCCTAAATAATTTTTAATTCAAAAGAATCAATTCTTTGATTCCCTCTACTTGAAAAAAAATCTAAACAGGGAAGAAAATAAACTAATTCCTTATGACATCACAAAAGTATGCACCATTACAAAAAGAAATAGAGCTAAAATAAGGAAACATTGAGCCTAGAAAAATATTGAGGTCGAATGAAAAATCATTGACATATTAAATGGAAAACATTGCTACAACATTAAATGGAACCCTTAATGGAGGATACTGAAAATGAAGAGGTTGACTTTGACCAACCCAACAAACCCTCTATGCATCATGACTCATCATCCAAAAGAAAAAATAGGAAGGTCAAGATGGAGGATTATGTTACTGATATGGAGATGGAGGAAGAGGAGAGTAGGGATGACAGTGTGAAGGGGAAGAGTAAAAAGAAAATGGAGACTATCGAGAAGCGCACCCAAACAAAAAATAAGAATAAGAAAAGGGGTAAGAGGGTTGTTATTTCATCTGATGATGGCTCTACTTCATAGGATAATATTCAGGAAAAATAGGACAAGCATGTGGAGAAGGAATCTATTATGGAGGACCGTGATGAGTTAGACCAAAATGTTCTAGTTGATGACAACATCATGCAGGAAATAGCCTAGGATATGGCTAATATTGAGAAGGACGGTCAAGCAAATAACAGGGGTAGGGTGGAGAATTCCAAGGAGGAGACAACATGTGTGAATAAGGACTTTGACAACTTGGGGTGTTCTGCTTCCCTTAGCAACCTCAACACCATGAAAAATGACATCAACATTATTAAAACCCAAATCCAACAGCTTCAAAGGGAGACTGGGGCTCTCATAAAAATAAATTTGGGAGAGAAGACTATGGGACAGTGTATTGATGAATTGAAGGAGACTGTTGGAAGGGCTGAGGGGATTACATCCTTTAATGAAAAAATCATTTCAATGGAGGATAAAATAAATGAGGGGGATGTGGTGAAAGGGGGTAACATGAATAAGAGAATTGAAAAAATGGAAAATAGAATTGAGAAGCTGGAGAAGATGGTGGGTAACATCACTGGGAAGAGTTTTTCCATTCTCAATGTAAGGGGGAGCAGACATCATTGAGGTTAAGGAGGATCACAGACCCAGTAAAAGAACCAAATCAAGCTTCAAAAAGTTGGAGGATAATAAGAAAAAAGATATTGAGGAACTCAAAGTTTCCTTTGTTAATTTGCAGATGCTAGCTGAACAGACAGCTAAACTAATGAAGAGTATCTATCTAGTTGTCTGATGTCCTGCTGTCTCTTGGCTGTCCTTTTTTTCTCTAGCTTTCATGTTAAGGACTTGTTAGTTTTTTGGTGTTGTCGCACTGTCTGAGCTGCTGGAACTTTAATGCTTATTTTGTAATCTTGATGTAAAAGGTTTTAGGTCCTTTCAAAACCTGCTTTTACGTAATCAAAACATTAACATAAAACAACTGTATATAGATAGCCATCAGAATGATTTCCTTTTATTTTTTATTAGAAATAAATAGTAACATGATATAGGCAAGGGATGAAGAGAAATTATAGTCAATATTGAAATTGATAACTAATTAAATGGAGGATTCGACCTTACCTTGATTACCAAAGAAATACTTAGATGATCAGTGGAGAAAACACCCCCAAAACCAATATATCAAGATAAAACCCACATGCCAAGAACAAAAACCCAATAATCATTCTCCTCCTTCCCTATTATTGCAAGCTCTCTTCCCTCTTTTTCCAACTTTTTTATCCTGAAACCTTCTTCCCACATCCCCTTACTACTCTCATTTTCCCCCAATTTAACAATTCCTTCCCCCACTTTAACTGCAGTTACGTGTCTTCTAATGCCCCAAAGTAGAATGCAAAGTTACTTTTAATTAAGGCACAACTCCCATTTATAATTTCTCACCTTTGGTTGCAACAACAAGATATTAATTTAATAAAGATTTTTTTTTTCTAAAAAAGATATGCGCTCAAATAATAACTCCTAATTGACCAACTCAACTTAAGAAATATAATTAACTATTTTTGGTTAAAAAGAGAATTTTTAGAATATATTTATCTCTACAACAAAATTTCTACGAACAAACACAAATACTACAAATTTTAAATAATAATAATTAAAAGTAAAATAAGAAAGGAAAAAGAAAAGTACCAATTCCAATCTATAAATGAAATTAGTTTAAATCTAATTATATCAATTTTTTTCATGAAATCAAAATCCTGCTTCCACTCACACACACACACACACACACACATCATAATTTCCCAATAATATAATAGTATAATTTTAATCTAAGTGGTGTGTGAATTTAGACTAAATTTTTTGATCACACCCTTACTAAGGAGCTAACCTCGTCTACCTCGACCACACCCCTGCCTTAAGTCCTATTCATCACGCTAAACTCAATTTGACATTAGTAGGTTAGTACCATAATCCAAAATTGTATCGAAATGCATATATATTCCCATCATAAAGATCATCATTTGTATTTCTAAAGTTTTCATCAATAACATCATAGCATATAATTAAAAATATCAATCCATTTTTTAACATGAGAAACAATCCAATCCAATTACATTTCATTCATAGAATTAAATAACGCCTATATAATTCTCCCGAATGTCAAATGTAGACTAATAAATCAACATGTCTAAAATGGATAATTGAAATGACTTGTGTCAAAAACACGCAACCAAGTCTATAAAACTCAAATAAAGTCATTAAATATATTGGAAAATAGGAGTTTACAAAATCAACTTATGACATCCCTCCCCTATAAGAAGAGACATCGACCTGATGTCTTATGAAAATACATCAAATGTTCCCACACCACACACTGAAACTGAAAAAATATAAATAGAATAACATATAATATCTATGGAATTAAATGCATAAAAGATCTAATCATATCATCTATGTCCTCCCATGTAGCACTATCGAAAGAGAATTGGTCCCATTGGACCTTATACTGGAAGATCTCTCTATCACACACCCTGATGGTACATTGATCAACGATGTGGGGTGGCTCCACCAATACCACTCCTAGATCCTATACCTACAAGGCACACAAATCTAGGATATGAGAAGCATCTAGATGGTTGGGTTTCAATAAAGATGCATGAAATACATTGTGAATATGGGAAAGAGTGAGTGGAAATGAAAGTCTATTGGAAATATGATTGATAAGATCTCTAAAACATCAAAAGGCCCAACATATCTAGGTATAAGCTTAGAATATTTTCTAGATGGTATAGAACTCTTGTGTGGCCTCACATGAAGAAAAACCTTGTCCCCCACTTGGAACTATCTAAAAGAATGGTTCATTTCTGCATAACTCTTTTGTCTATCAACAACTTCCTTCAACCTTTCTTGAATATGAGTCATTTTCTCTTCCATCTCCATCAAAATGTCAGGACCAATAATGATTCTACCCTCTACTCTATCTAAAATGATAGGTTTCTGAAGCTTCCATCCATATATTTCCTCAAATGGAGCCATTCATATTTAAGCATGATACAAGTTATTGTAAGAAAACTCAACCAAGGGAAGATATTCTTCCCACTTGTACTACTAATCCATGTAGTACATATGGAGTAAGTCCTCAAGAACTTGATTAACCCTCTTTGTTTGTCCATCTATCTGAGGATGATAAGCTATACTAAAGTTCAATCTAGTACCCAAAGAGGCATTTAAGGTTGTCCAAAACCTTGATGTCATGTGAGTGTCCCTATTAGATACTATGGTCTCTAGTACTCCGTGTAATCTAAATATCTCCTGGACAAATTTCTTGGCTAAAGAAAAGGATCCACCACTCAAACTATCTAGTATGAAATGAGAAACCTTGGTTAATCTATCAACCACTACCAATATTATATCATGTTTACATTGAGTCATGGGAAAACCATGGACAAAGTCCATAGTGGTAACCCGCCACTTATACTCAGGTATCTCATGAGGATACAAAAGTCTAGCTGGGTGGACATGCTTAGCTTTGACCTACTAGAATTCCAAACATTGTTCTATAGATGCTACCATGTCTCTCTTAAGTCCTACCCAAAAGTAAAATTACCTCATTTTAGAAAGCATCTTAGATCTACACATAGATGTCCTAAAAATGGAGTGCAATGCATCTCCTCCAAAATCAATTTCCTAAACCCTCCTTGGCTGGGAATATACATCCTACCTTGGTATCTCAAAATACCATCTTCATCAAAATAATAACCTTCAAAATGGTGATCTGCTGGATCACTCTACAATGTCAATTTGACCAACTCATAATGGCCATCACCTTGAAGGTTATGCAACACTTGTTTCTTTAGGTGTGTCCAGGTAGTAGAGATAGCTATAATGTGTCTCCTTCTACTCAAAGCATTAGCTACCCTATTTTAAATTCCTTTGATATATTCAATACCAAAATTATACTCACTCAAGAATTCTAACCATCGTCTCTCTAGAATTAAGGTTAGGCTGTGTGAAGATGTATCTCAAACCCAAGTGATATGTTTTCAACTAAAAAGACTTACCCAAAAGGTAATGCCTCCACATCATGAGTGCAAGTACTATGGTAGCCAATTCCAAATCATGAGGTACATAATTAACCTTGTACTACTTCAAATTTCATGATTCATAAGCCACTACCTTAACATCCTACATAAGTACACCTCCTAAACCATCACCTAAAGCATTAGTGATAAATGTGAAATGACCATTAGGGTTTAGTATAACCAAGATGGGAGCATATGTGAGATTCTATTTTATCAATTGGAAAGATCTCTCATATACCTCTATCCACTCGTATCTCTTCCCTTTTCTTTGAAGGGATGTAATAGGTGCTACTCTCTTGGAGAATCCCTCCATAAATTTATTGTAATAACCTGCAAGCCCCATGAAGCTTCTAACTTTACTCATATTTTGAGGTATTGGCCATTCAAGTATGGCTTTAATCTTTGCAGGATCGACCATTGAAATTCCCTTAGAAGAGATAATATATCCCAAATAATGAATTTCTTTTTGATTAAAAAATACATGGAGTTTTCTATACAATTTCTTATCCCTAAGGTATTACAAAACTATATGCAAGTGTACCTCATGTTATTCTAGGTTCTTGGAGTAAATCTTGATATCATCAATGAAAATTTATACAAATTTATCCAACCAATATCTGAACACACTATTTATTAAGTTCATGAATGTTGTAGGAGCATTAGTTAAACCAAAAGATAAAACTACAAACTCATAATGTCCATACCCTATTCTAAAACCATTCTTGGCTATATCTTCCTCTTTGATCCAAAGTTGATGGTATCATGATCTCAAGTCAATTTTTGATAACATTATTGCTCCCTTCATTTGATCGAATAATTCATCTATTTGAGGAATTTTATACCTGTTCTTTATATTCACCTTGTTGAGCATTCAATAGTCTATAGATAACCTCAAGGTGCCATCTTTATTCTTTACAAAGATCAGAGGTGCTCCCCATGGTGATACACTAGGGTGTATGAACCCTTTATCTAAAAGTTCCTATAACTAGATTTTCAACTCATACATTTTAGTGATTGTCATTCTGTATGGAGGCTTGGATTGAGGTTTGATTCTAAGCATCACATCTATAGAAAAATTAAATTCCCTTTTAGGAGGTAATTTAGGTAGTTCTTGAGGAAATACATCCTGGAACTCTTGTAAAATAGGATATTCATTCAAACCAGGAGAAGCCTCATTATCATTTGCATAACCTACATATATCACACACCCCTTCCTCTTAGCTTTCTTCATTTGCATTGCAAAAATTAGCCTTAGCTCCAAAGGCTTCTGAATACCCCTAATAACCATAGGCATACCTAGATCATCTAAACATTCAATTGATTTATCCTTGCAATCTACAATGGCTTTATGCTCAATTAGCCAATTTATGCCCAAGATAAAATCAAAAGATCCTAATGGGGTAACATAAAGGTTAACTTATGTTTAAAAATTTGGAAGTTCCAAATTGATGCAAGTTAGACAATGCTCAACCCTATGCTCTTCCTTATTATCATATTATACCATCCATGGTTTATAAAAATAACCATCTCTAATAGGTAATTGAGAAAAAAACCTAGGATCTATAAAATATTTAGTAGCTCTAGTATCAATAAAAACAAAAATACTATGTCCATAGAGCTTACCAGCTATCTGAATGGGAGTTGCCTGAAAATCTGCTTGGTAGTGATCTACAGCTGCATGAATCTGATGTTGAACGCGAGGGGCTTTACCCTCTATCTGAGCTGATTATGAGGATAATAAGAAGCATAGTGGTTACCTCCACAATTGAAACAAATAGTTCTTAGTCCTTTCCTATTTTCAGTTATGTTCCTCCAGTTGTTTCCATTTCTATTACGACCCCTGTTTTGATTTTGATTCTGGTTCTGATTCTAAGAGTTATTGGTATTTTTTCTTGCATTACCCCTGCCTTTACCTCTCATGTTTTGCACTTGCTAATGTCCAATGTTCCTTGGTTTATCATTATCATACTTCCTCATGAATCCTTGAGAAGTGTTATTTTTCTATGAGCTTCTAATTGCAGGTAACTTTTTTAGTTTCTCTTCCTGTAGTAATGCCTTTACATATGTGAACTTCATAGTTTCTAGTTCATGCATTTGAAACTCAGATCCAATCTTAGGATGTAATCCCAATTTAAAATTACATGACCTAAAGCACTCATCCTGCAAATATTGTGGAATGTATTTTACCAAATGGAAAAATCTCTCATGATATTTTGTTACAGTCATAACCCCCTGGATCAAATTTTGAAAATCAGAAACTTTCCTGTCATAAAATAGTTGTGGTAACCACCATTTCCTAAAAAGAGCTAGGATGTCTTCCCAAGATATATGTCTTGGTCACACAACTTCTTCTCATCCATCTCATTTTTCTACCATGTAGCTACTTCACCAATCAGTTGAAATGAACCCCATAAAACTCTTGTCTGTCTAGAGAGGTTACAAACATGGAAGTAATTTTCCATGGAGATGATCCATGCTTCTGCATCATCCCTTATAGTTTGTCCATGAAAAGTAGGTGGTATGACATTTTTAATGCCCTTGATCAATTCCTCATCTATCTGGTCATTATTAAGATCTCCTGCATTTCCCACAATATCAACATCCCTCTTCAACTATTCTGCAATCCTCCTATCCTCTTTCTCTTTCTGTCAAGCCTCAATCCTTTGATCTTCTTCTTGATTCCTACGAGCTTCATCATTTCGTTGATCCTAATTATGTCTACTCCTCAAATCATGCTCAATAAGATCCATCCAATCACCTTGTTGCTGTAAGATGTTCCTTTGTTTAGCTAAGAGGGCCAAAACCTCATCTAGCCTTTGATTTGGCAAATCATTTTTCTCATTGCTAGATCCAGCTTGGTTAGTCTTTCGAGTTTGCATGATGACAACCTAGATCTTGCAACAAGCATAATATGAAACTTTGGCATAGAATACCTAGGCCCTAGAGTTAAACACATCGGTGGTACCATATGTAAAAACTAAATCATCCAATAAAATGCCATGTCATCAAAATAGCTAAATATCGCAAAGTCAAAAAACAAGTCTTAGTCATTCCATTGCCAAGACTAGTCAAAGATAATTTTCTCATTTAATTTGATAGTAAAAATACAAGATTCGACCAAACTATCGAAATAAATATAATATGTTGATTTAAGTTTACAATTTTTTTAAAATTTGACCATATTGTTAGAAAGTACAACAATAGGAAATAAAGTTACAATTTTTATTATGAAAGGATGTCGACCAACTATCAATTATCAAAATCCCACATGAGCACATTAATACATCAATATATAACCATCATAGTCTAAAAATCATGGTACCACATTGTCTTCGAACAATTATCCAACTATATCCGTGTATCCTAAGTCTCTGGGCTATGCATCCACCTGCAAACCTGAGACAAGAATGTGACCTAGGCACTTTTTTTTCCCAACCGCAGAGTGGTTAGCTCCCCAAGGGCTCTTCCTGATATGAAAAGCGCACCGACCCTTTCTTGAGAAGCCTAGCATCTTGACACTGATGGATCAAAAAAATATGGTGTAACTATGAATCTATCTATTTAACATTCTTTATTCTAAGTAGGTGGAGTTATTCCGCCACATATAGGGAGTGTCTCAACATGGGTGAAAACCTTGAGGGAGCCTATTTGTAGACTATGTTTGCACCTTGGTCTTAGTAATTCTACCATCCTTCTTAAGGTTAGTGATTAGGAGAGATGTAAGGATTGGGGCTTAAGTATGTATTATGCATTCAATGATTGTTCCTTAATCCGATTTAAAATACATAGTGATGTGTGATTAATCATTAGGAATTGGCATTCTTCTAGTAGGGAACATTACAAGTCGTCATTCCCAATTGCAATCCAACCTTAAATGGGAATTTTATGCTAAATTAAGGTCAGTCCTAGTTGGGGACATTACAATTATTAATAGTTTTACCATGTTATATGTCTCCTACTTATTAATAGTTTTTACTTTGAAGGCTATACACATTTTTTTTCACATTTTTCCATTAACACACTCACCTCATTTCACATCACCACAATTTAGTTAAGCTTCTCGACATAATAGTTTTTACTTTGTTGACTATAAAATAATTTTATTTAACAATTTGTTTATTAATATGCTAATGTTAGTTCACTTTACCATATGCTTTTCGATGTAATCACTGCAAAATCCATTGATTCTCTCAACCCATAGATGAAATTTACAAGACTAAGAAAGGAAACTTAAAGAGTGCAATCTAACTAAATATGTTTGTTCACATCAATTATGTGACATAATAAGAAGTTAAGGTAATAAGTATTTTTAAAATACCCAAAGCTTTCACTTTCATGATACAAGAACACAATAATTAGAAAATAATTTAACATTTATAAATCCAAACTACAAGTAAGAATGAGCACATAATACCTCTCCTACTATAGTATGATGCAATAAAAAGTTCACTTTTATAATCTATTTCTTTTTTCATTAATAGGATTAATCATCATATCAGAAGTGACACAATATTAACTATATTCTAATTATTCAAGAAATATTAAGTATATTTATGATATATCATAAATATATATTATTTTGCCATCTTGTATATGATAATAAGTTAATAAATTATTTTAAGTATGACTATGTATCTCATTCCACCAATCTTTTCTAAATAGAATGATTGTAATAAAAAAAATTACAAACACAAATTGATGATCAAGATACTTTATAGTTTTACTATTCTATTCTATCTTAGTCTACAAAACATATTTTCTTGAACTAAAAGTGTTTAGAAATATGGGGGAGATGGTCTTCGATATTATGTACTAGCTTAAGGGTCATCTTCTTCCATGGTTAATTTTTTTTAAAGCTATTCTTTAATCTAGGAAGTGTCTTGTACCGGATGGAGCCAATCAATTTGGCTAAAAATAAAAACCAAGTGAAGATAACAGGATAAGCACAATTAAACAAAGCGTCATCATTAGGAATGATTGTTACGAGCCATTGCTTTCCTATAAACATACCGACTCACTAGTTACGATTTTCATATCCCTATCTCTTTGCAGCTTCAAACTTATTGGTGGCATTTCATTCAACTCCCCTGATGCAGGATCTTTTTATTCAAACTAATCTCTCTTATTTAGCAACTTTCAGTTTGTAGACTATCCTGAGCCCAATTAACAGCTAATAGGTGGGATCTCGGATCTCCTCCTGCAAAACATACAGAGACCACCACAAAATTTTCCACCTCCATCTCCTCTCGCAATATAAATGACCGAATACAACGTTGTGCTTATCACATTGTTGATTGATTGCAAGTGAGAAGGATCAGGGAATATAAAAAATGGCCGCTTACAGGTTATTCTGTTTGAGCATACTAATATTTGTCTGTATTTCAAAAACTCATAGCTATAGTCTTCAATCTGCCTGCGAATTGGCCGAGGATCCAAAGTCATGCCATTCTAGTTTGCTTCAAGATCGAAGGTCGATTACAGCAAGTCCCAAAAATCTCACCAGATTCGCTTTGGAGAAAAGTTTAAGTAAAGTGGAAAGGGTGCATGACCTAATTCCTCCTTTGGGTTGGGTAGGCAGAGCATTCGATAGAAAATTCAGCGATGCAATAGCAACTTGTTTAACATTTTACGACCTTGCTATAAAACATCTGAAGGACGCTCAGATACGATTGTCTCGCTCCAGTTCAACTGATTTGAAGTGGAGTCATGCAGTCCACATTCAGACTTTACTGAGCGCAGCTCAAACTAATCAGCGGACCTGTCAAAGAGAGCTTCAACATGCCCACGTAAATCTCAGTGAATTCACGTTCACTACAGGCATGCATGATGCTTCTGTGGCTGTGAGTGACAGTTTGGCTCTGGTTAAGAAGTTGTGGATCTTGGGCAGGGTGCCTGTGAACCACAAGCGACGTCTGTTAAGTGACGGAAATGATTTGGGACTGGTTGAAGATGGGTTTCCTTGGTGGGGATCTCGAAAGCTTTTTGAGAGTTTTGAAACTTCTCAGACGGACGCAACGGTGGCGCAAGACGGCAGCGGGCAATTTACGACGATTGCAGAAGCCATTAAAGCTGCTCCAGAGAATAATTCCAACAGATACGTGATCCGTATCAAAGGAGGAGTGTACACGGAGAACATTGAGGTGCCCTATAACAAGCCTAATATTATGTTTGTGGGAGATGGCATGGACGCCACTGTCATTACTAGTTCCAAAAGCACCGGTGATGGAGTTGGGTTCATCCAAACTGCAGCTGTAGGTATGTTTCTAGTTTCTTTATTAGTTTCTGGTCAAGTGTAATGGTGCAGTGTATTAACAAAATTCTTAGTTTTTCAATTTGATTTAAATTGATGCCTTTCAGAATAGGACACTTTATTTGACATATGTGTATTAGTTTATGTTTTTTAAGATAGTTTTATCTAAAATGTATTAAAATAAAAATGTTAATTTTTTTTTTCAGATTTGTAAAAGTACAGTGATATTTTTTGGCAATTTTTTTGTGGTTTTCGATTATAAAATGTGCAGATCATAAAAAACAGATGCTGAAAATTTTGCGAAGCATAGCCGCTCCAATTTAAAATTTTGATAATACATTTTTTCTTTATTTTTTTATTCTTCTTAAACATTGAACCATTCAATTATCAAATTAATCTATGCAACCTTGTTAAATGATTTACTTGAAATATATGAAATAGTGCACAAACTATTTCTTTTATAAACAAAAAAATCTTAATTCTTCTTTTAAACTTGATTCAAATTTGATATCTCTCAATATTTTTTTCAGATAGTTATAGTTAATATATGTGTATTACTTCAGTTTCTTTTTATAGTTGCATTTAAGATATCTATACTAGTTTATTTTTTATATATATTTATATTTATGATATCTATACCAGTTTATTTTCTTCTAGCAAGAATGGGTACTTAGATTTTATTTCAAATGTTATAGTTATATTTAACTACACTTACAATATCTATACTAGTTTATTCTCTTTAGACAAGGATTAGTATGCTGACTTCAATTTCAATTGCACTAACTTTTTAGTGTTTGCACACTTTTTTTTTCTTAATTTAACATCAAAGTCATTAATGTAGATACCTAAATAGTGTCGTGCTCAAATCTTCCAAGATATGATTTATTTATGCTGTCATTCTAGTTGAATGTTGAACCATTTAACTATGAAACAGCCTGTGCAACCTTCTAAATTGGTTTAATTAAAACATATATGATTATATACAGTATTTTTTTATTATTGTTGTAAAGTGTAATAATATGAGTTTCTTATTTTCCACTTTAAATTTTATTATCCTCACAATTTTTAGATAATAGTACTTAAGATATCAATGCTAATTTATTTTCCCCAATGCAAAGATTAATATTTGTTATCCACAGCTGCTACATGGTGCATACTTATTCTTTGTTGTTTTAACCTTAAAAATGTTGATATAGACACTTAAATAATGCCTAGTTCAAATAAACATCTAACCATTCAACTATTAAAGGTTTCTAAACTGGTTTACTTTGAAATATGTACAGCTGTGTACGCGAATGGATTCATGGCTCGGGACCTGACATTTCAGAACACAGCAGGTCCAAAAAAAGATCGGGGACTTGCTCTGCTGGTGCAATCAGACATGGCAGCCATTTACCGTTGCAAGTTAGACGGCTACCAAGACACACTGTACGCGTATTCCCATCGCCAATTCTACAGAGAATGCGATATCTATGGAACCATCGACTTCATCTGCGGGAACCCATCAGCAGTCTTCCAAAAATGTAACATTTACCTGAGAACACCCCTCCAAGGCCAAGAAAACGTGATCACAGCTCAAGACAGAGTGCACCCGAATGAAAACACAGCAATTGTTCTGGACAACTGCAAAGTCACTCAGGCCAACGGAGTTGAAGCTTCTGAGGGATCTGTGAAGACGTACTTGGGGAGGCCGTGGGGACCCTACTCGCGCACTATTGTCATGAATACTTACCTTGGTGGTTTTATTGATCCAGAGGGCTGGTTATTATGGCCCGGCCGTGACAACTCACAGACTGTATTTTATGGGGAGTATAAAAACACCGGACCCGGGGCTGATACTTCAAGACGATGCAAATGGCCTGGGTTTCATGTGCTGAGCGCCTCCAGTGCTCAACCCTATAGTGCATCTGCGTTGCTCCAGATCCAGAACTGGCTGCCTTCGGGAATCCCTGCTGACGGAGGCGATATCTAACATTCATTGACAGTGTGATAAACCACCCAGCTTGTTTTAACAATAATTTGAATGTATGTGTTCCATAAATTTCTATGGAAATTGACATGAATAGAAGGGAGTTTTTCGCTTTTGGGTTTGTATCTGTGATCATGCAGGTGTTTTTTTTCAATTTTCAATATTTCTTAGATAGTCATAATAATAAAATAAATTATTACTAACAATCCTATTTTGGTGTGCAATGGGTATGTCAAAGAGGTGCCGAAAGTTGGGAAGGGAAAAATTGATTTATTTTGTACATAAATTTGTGTTAACATAAGATCGATTGGTGCTCCAAATTAACTATGGATCAATTTATAAGGATCCAAACATGACTGAAACAAAACCTTCTAATTAAAAAGATAATTAGGTTCAGAGAGAGACAGGGACATGGAGTGTGTGTTTGTGAAGAAGTCAGATAGATATATAGAGATAGGGCTAGGAGGGGGAAACATGGTGTGTGTGAGAAAGATACATGAAGATGAAGATAGAGATATAGGATATAGATGGGCATAGGGTGGGGACAATATAATTGGTGTGTGTGTAAAAGAGAATTTTATTATAGAATATTATATATAATTATGATATTATTTTAAAAATAAATATGATAATTTACATTATTTAAATATAATATATGATAATAATACAATATGAATTATATCAAATATTATATAATATTAATATAATTATATCATACACAATTGAAGTTATATTATTTTAAAATATTATATTTTAATTTTTTAATTACATATTATTAAATAAATAATTGATAATTTCTTTTATAAAATATAATATATAATAATAATAAACTCATAAACTATAAGACGTAATAATAAATACATAATATATTGATTCTCTCAATCCATAGATGAAATTTACAAGACTAAGAAAGGAAACTTAGAGAGTACAATCTAGCTAAATGTATTTATTCACATCAATTATGTGACATAATAAGAAGTTAAGGTAATAAGTATTTTTAAAATACCCAAAGCTTTCACTTTCATGATACGAGAACACAATAATTAGAAAATAATTTAACATTTATAAATCCAAACTACAAGTAAGAATGAGCACATAATACCTCTCCTACTATAGCATGATAAAATAAGAAGTTCATTTTTACAATCTATTTCTTTTTCTATTAATAAGATTAGTCATCTTATTGAAAGTGACACAATATTAACTATATTCTAATCATTCAAAAAATATTAATTATATTTATGATATATCATAAATATATATATTTTTCCATTTTGTATATGATAATAAAGTGATAATAAATTAATAAATTATTTTAAGTATGATTATGTATCTCATTCCACCAATTTATTATACTATTAAGAAAATAGAATGATTGTAATAAAAAAAATTAACAAATACTTTATAGTTTTACCATTCTATTCTATCTTAGTCTACAAAACATATTTTCTTGAACTAAAAGTGTCTTGAAATATTGGAGAGATGGTCTTCGATATTATGTACCGGCTTAACTGTCATCTTCTTCCGAAGTTAATTTTTTTAAAAGCTATCCTTTAATCTAGGAAGTGTCTTGCACCGGATGGAGCCAATCAATTTGGCTAAAAATAAAAACCAAGTGAAGATAACAGGATAAGCACAATTAAACAAAGCGTCATCATTACGAATGATTGTTACGAGTCCTTGCTTTCCTATAAACATACCGACACACTAGTTACGATTTTCATATCCCTATCTCTTTGCAGCTTCAACCTTCTCGGTGGTATTTCATTCAACTCCCCTGATGCAGGATCTTTTGATTCAAACTAATCTCTCTTGTTTAGAAATTTTCAGTTTGTAGACTATCCTGAGTCCAATTAACAGCTAATAGGTGGGATCTCGGATCTCCTCCTGCAAAACATACAAAGACCACCACAAAATTTTCCACCTCCATCTCCTCTCGCAATATAAATGACCGAATACAACGTTGTGCTTATCACATTGTTGATTGATTGCAAGCGAGAAGGATCAGGGAATATAAAAAATGGCCGCTTACAGGTTATTCTGTTTGAGCATACTATTATTTGTTTGTATTTCAAAAACTCATAGCTATAGTCTTCAATCTGCCTGCGAATTGGCCGAGGATCCTAAGTCATGCCATTTTAGTTTGCTTCAAGATCGAAGGTCGATTACAGCAAGTCCCAAAAATCTCACCAGGTTTGCTTTGGAGAAAAGTTTAAGTAAAGGGGAAAGGGTGCATGACCTAATTCCTCCTTTGGGCTGGGTAGGCAGAGCATTCGATAGAAAATTCAGCGATGCAATAGCAACTTGTTTAACATTTTACGACCTTGCTATAAAACATCTGAAGGACGCTCAGATAAGATTGTCTCGCTCCAGTTCAACTGATTTGAAGTGGAGTCATGCAGTCCACATTCAGACTTTACTGAGCGCAGCTCAAACTAATCAGCGGACCTGTCAAAGAGAGCTTCAACATGCCCACGTAAATATCAGTGAATTCACGTTCACTACAGGCATGCATGATGATTCTGTGGCTGTGAGTGACAGTTTGGCTCTGGTTAAGAAGTTGTGGATCTTGGGCAGGGTGCCTGTGCACCACAAGAGACGTCTGTTAAGTGAGGGAAATGATTTGGGACTGGTTGAAGATGGGTTTCCTTGGTGGGGATCTCGAAAGCTTTTTGAGAGTTTTGAAACTTCTCAGACGGACGCGACGGTGGCGCAAGATGGCAGCGGGCAATTTACGACGATTGCAGAAGCCATTAAAGCTGCTCCTGTGAATAATTCCAACAGATACGTGATCCGTATCAAAGGAGGACTGTACACGGAGAACATTGAGGTGCCTTACAACAAGCTTCATAACTATTTTGTAGATCTATGATTTTTTAGTTATTTTGTGACTTGTGTGCACTTTTTGACTTGGTCGAGTTTCCACGACTCTAGAGGAATAAATTATTTTGATAGATGCTTTGCTAAATTTATTAAAAGTAAATTTGTTAATTTGTTTAGAATGATAAATTGGAAGTCGAAAATGATTAACATGATAAGATGCGTTTAATATGTTGTTAAGAATATCATTTTTCTGGATATGATTAAGCATGCTCGTAATGAATGATTTTCAAGTTGATTTTGTTATAAATTTTGGGAACTAACTTACTGATAAAAAAATTGGAGTGTTCATCTGTTGACAGGATGAGGACGGGGTGTGGTCGAGGTAGGGAGCCTAACTCTTCGGTATGGATGAGTCCGGAATTGTATGGTTAAATGCACACACCACCAATTATTTTTATTCTAGATATGAAGAATTTTATGATGTGAATTGATTATATATGTTGATTTAGTATTTGAAAAATAAAATGAAGTCATGTGTTAATATGACTGTAGTGTTGTTCGTTTGTTTTAGTTATCTAAATTTTTATATTGCTTAAAGAAATTATTTAAACAAAGTAAAATAGTTTTATCTTTGCATTTCTTTTAAAAGAAATGATTTGACTATATTTTAGATAGTAGTTTAAAAAAAAAAAAGAAAATTTAATAAAATTAAATTTAGTTGGATTTTGTCAAAATGGAAAAAATGTTATTTTTAATATATTTGTTAGACCTTATTTTGTTTTCATTCTAACATATTGTCGATTCATCAATAGGAATAGGAGTTATCTTGAGTGGTTTTAACTAACTTTCATTACTATCCTAGCCTGGGAGCTGTAGTCTGGCACTTAAACAACTTTACCAGGCGTTGTTTTGGGTGATTGGACACCAGGTAAGGTAAGGATTGAAGTTTATTTTAATTAGGGAGTAGTGAAGTGGAGTGGAGTTAGGAGATAAGGGAGAGAACATGCAGGGAAGTGGGGGAAGAAGTCAACGATAGAGAGAATGAGGGAACAATGGAAAGAATGTTTTAAGGAGGAGAAATGAAATAAGAAAGGGGATACAGCGCATGTTAGAGAGGGGGAAAAAAAAGCAAAGGAAGGAAGTAGAAAGAAGAAAAAAAATGCAGAGTAGTGGGAAAGGAGCTGAATCATTAGGGATTGCATGACAAGGAAGAGGCAGGAATAGAAGGGAATTGGTTTGGGAAGATAGAGAAGGAGCACGCTCAGGGAGAGGCCTTATTTTCTCTCATCTTACCGCAATTATCTAGGTTCCTCTTTTAATTATTTGTTCTGTTAATTTGACTAGCAATGTTGGTTGTTCTGGAAACTTGTTGATTTCTTTGCTTCCTGTTTTGGGTGTGTAACATGCGGACCTTGTCTGGGATAGTGATTTTGTCTTGTACTTTCTATTTCTTTTCTTTTGCAATAGCCTCCTTATTGTACTCAACCTTTCACAAGGTTGTACCCTCATCTTTCCTTTTACTTTTACTTGTTGTGCCATGTTTTCTCTAACCTCATTCACTGTATAGCCTTGTGCCTTAGTTTATTATTAGCACTTGCAACACCACAGATGTAATTTAGTTTGGACATGAGCTGAATGGAGGTGATCTCATTTCTTTCCTAGAGATTGCTTAGTCAGTTGGATAGCGATGCGTAAGGCTGGTCTATGTATTGTTGCATAAGTCCGGTCTGTGAATTAAAACCATAGATAATATTATATATATATTATTGCAGTTTTAACATGCATTTATCAATTCCTATGTTTCCACCAGTGCCTGATACTTGGCGATAAGATTGTTGTTTGCAGAGTTTTGGGATCTCGAGTTAGCACCCTGCATATTCTTTTTTTTTTAGTGTACAACACTCTGCGTAGACTATTATGGACATAAGCTGGTTAGAGATGGACTTCGTGTGTTCTTAGTGGCCGGTTAAGAAAACCATAGACGTATTTCTTTGGTAGAAATTTAATACTCACCGTAGTTTTTTTTTATAGAATATGAAAGCTATTTATTAGACTTTCAAACCCTATTGTTCAATTTGGGCATGTTCCTATGAAATGTATAGGGAATTTCACTTTAGATTTTATGAAGTTTTAGCCTGTGTAAGATACATAGCCTGGGTGTTAGTTTTTAGATACATTGCTATGAAGTTTAATATTTTATCTTTTCTTTAACTAGCTATGATTTTTAAGATTTAAAGACATTCACAACTTATGAAAAGAGTAAGATGGAACAAAAATAAAAAAAAACTTTTAGCATCAATTGATGTCATGTCCCTTTTTCAAATAATTAAAAATAATAACTTTTGCTAAGGTTGGCAGGCTCAAAAAGTGAAGTTTCAGGAAAAGGGGCTAATCTTTGGAAACCAATGGATTAATAAATGATAATTATTATTAAAATATGTATTATTGACCCCTCTTAGTCGTGAGTTAGGGTTATGCCCTCTTTTAAAGGGGTTTGGAGGCATTTCAGACTCATTCTAGAACTTGATTTTTGCTCATTGCTTTGTTGTTCTTCAGAGGTTGCCAAACTTGTGGAGAAGGAGACCCAAAGACGGGAGTTTGCAAGTTTATAGGAAGGCTAAGGATGAGAGTTTGAGTCCATTCCATGTGCAATCTCATGCAAAGTTTTCCCTTGTGTTGAACAGTGCAAATTTGTGAGTTTTTGGGTGTGTTTCTTGTAAGAGTTTGGTATTTCCGGTTGAGTATTTCATATCAATTTGGTTTGCTATTGTATTTCAGACATTTTGATATTAAAATAGAGCTTAATATATGTCTTGGGTCATGGTTATACTTTTGTGATAGATTATTAGTGTTTTATGGTGTTTTCGGGCTATTTTGTGTTGTTTTCAGGAGTCTGATGAGCATTGTTTTGTCCTTTGTTTGGGAGCTATTGTGTAAAATCTATACAAATCTAGAAATGTCATTTTGTAGGCCATTATGCTGGTGAAATTTTTGTAAAAATATCTACTTTCAGATTTATCAATAATATGTGAAGCTGTGAAGTTTTTGGCACTATTTCGGGCATACCCAATTTGGGTTTTATTGAGAAATTGCATAATCTTTCAAAGTATTGATTATTTGATTTAATAATCTAATTAGAGGACTTAAATATGATATAAAAATTAGAAGGGGGACATTTCAGTGGTATCAGAGCTATGATCTTGCCAGCCTGAGGGTTTGTAGAAGTTTGTATGCAACTAAGTGAAAGAGAAAAGAGATATTTGCAAGGAGAAAATAATAAAGAAATTTTGATCAAACCTCCAATTGAAAATAAAAGTACAAAATCTAAGGAAGAGACAAGTATGGCTGACCCAAATGAGATGGAAAAAAATTCTTCTAGGACATCCAGAACACTCCAAAGAAAATATTGGATAGTTTGGCAGAAACTAGAGAGGCTTTGCAATTATTGACAGAAAAACTCCAAGGAGTTGTATCTACTAATGAGAGAGGGAGAACTTTAGAGGAGCCAAGAAATTTGAAACCCACACCCTCTAAATCAATAAAAACTATTTTCTTGCCTGTAGATGAGCCACCAGTACCAAATCCAGCCCTTAGTCCTATGGAAGAGGTTACAAGTAATTTGATTGCATTAAGAGCTACTTACAATGGCTTAGATGATGACTTTCATAGTTCGGTTCTTTTTAGAGAATATGTGGATACGATGAACACTTTGATGCCCAAGAAAGAGTACAGGAGGGAGCAAGACATAAGTGGAAGAGAGTTCAAAAATAAAATAAGCAAGTTTACAGCACCTACTTTTGATGGAACAAATAAAATTTCAGCTAGAGCATGGCTACAAAAATTGCAGACCTTCTTCACACTTAACCCCATGAAGGAGAGTGATGTCGTTCAATTTGCAAGTCTACACTTGGAAGATGCAGCCTATGATTGGTGGTATCATGGAATGACTACTCAAGGTCATGATCGGGTAACTACATTTGATGATTTTAGTCAAAGAGTGATAGATAGATTTGATCTCAAGGATGATGAAGAGTATTTTAAAGAATAGTCAAAGTTGAGGCAAACCAAATCAATTAATGAGTATGTAGAAGAGTTTCAAAAAGTGGCTGTTATGATACCTGATATGAGTGAAAAGAGGATTGTTTATCTTTTTCTTGATGGTTTGGAAGATTCTGTTAAGGGTTTGGTTAAGGCTTTCTCACCCTCAACCTTACAGGAAGCTATCAAAAAAAGTTTGCAACTTAAAACTTGTGTGCCTATGAAACTAGTCACTAATCAAAAACCCCCAAATCTTTGGCAACATAAGGGGAATTTTTAGAAAAAGACCTTTCCAGCACCACCACCAAAGAATGTGATAAATGTACCAAAAAAGAAGATAGATGAAGAGACTAGGAGTGAATTATGAAGGAAAAAACTTTGTTTCTCTTGTAGAGAACCATGGGTTCTAGGATACAGATGTTTGGGGAAAGGTCAAGTGCACTATATTGAAGTTGCTTTAGAATCTGATTCAGATGAGCATGAGGAATTTCATGATACTAAGGAGGAGGAAGAAGAAGAGAAAGAAAAAGAAATCAGCAAGGATGACACTTTAGCAGCATTATCAAGAGTCCCAAGATACCATCCCTTTCGAATTTGAGGGGTACTAGTAGGGAAAACGTTGATAGTTCTTCTTGATAGTGGGGCAACTCACAATTTTATTAATGAGGGATTTGTCATGAAAAGAGGGCTTAAAGCAGAAGATTTTGAGGGATTCAATGTTACTATAGCTGATGGATTCACTATGCCTTGCACACAGGTGGTGAAACAACTCAGGATGACCTTAGGAGATTATGAGTTATGTGATGACTTCTATATTTTTGGCATTGGGGAGACATATCTTGTATTGGGTGTTCAATGGTTGCACTCTATTGGAGGCTATTACATGAACCATCAACTATGGAGTTTAAATTTCATTCCAATGGGAAAGAAGTCTTATTGAGAGGCTTATCGAATGGAGCACCTAAGGTGGTAACTACAAAGAGAATGGAGAGGACTTTTCAAAGAGGACAAGTAGCATGGGTAGTAGGAGTCATAATCCATCTAACAAGCTCTCCAAAGAGTCAAGGTAATTTCCATTATGAAATTCAAAATATTCTTGATAAGCATAGTATAGTTTTCAATGATTTGCCTCCGGGATTACCACTAGATAGAGGTTTTGATCATGTTATAGAGTTAGAATAGGGTGCCAAACCAGTTATAACAACTCCATACTACCATCCAAGAGGTTATAAGGAAGAAATAGGAAAAACTATTAAGGAACTCCTGGACATGGGATTCATAAGGCCTAGCTCTAGTCCATTTGCATCATTTGTGGTACTCGTCAAGAAAAAGGATTGTACAATGAGAATGTGTATAGACTACAAGGCTCTAAACAAGAAGACCATAAAAAATAGGTATCCCATACCATGCATAGATGAACTCATTGATGAGTTACATGGTGTTGTATACTTCTCAAAAATTGACTTAAGATCAGGGTACCATCAAATTTGCATGAGGAGGGAAGATGTGGAAAAGACTTCTTTTAGATGTCACTATGGGCACTTTGAATTTCTTTTTATGCCATTTGGCCTTACTAATGCACCGGCAATGTTCCAATCTTGTATGAATAAGGTATTCAACAAGCATCTTCAAAAAATTGTTTTGGTATTTTTTGATGATATCTTGATTTATAGTAAAACATGGAAAGAGCATCTAAAGCACATACACACTATTTTGGGAATCTTGGAGTAGCAATCCTTCTATGATAAGCTATCTAAATGTGAGTTTGGTTTGACAGAGATCCTATATTTGGGACATAGTATAAGTTCTAAAGGAGTACAAGTTGATCAACAAAAAATTCAGGCAATTTTGGATTGGCCTCCACCCACTAATCTTACACAATTGAGAGGTTTCTTCGGGTTGTGTGGCTACTATAGGAGATTTGTCAAGGGATTTTCTCAGCTTGCTGCCCCCTTGACTAATTTGACAAAGAAAGGAGCTTTTATTTGGACAGAAGAGGCACAAAAAACATTTGATAAGCTTAATTAGGTAATGAGTTCATGCCCTATGCTTGTAATTCGAGATTTCTCTTTACCTTTTGTTGTTGAATGTGATGCTTATGGAGAAGGTATAGTGGCTGTCCTAACTCAAAGGGGACATCCAATAGCATTTGAGAGTAGAAAATTAAATCAATAAGAGAAAGGTTACTCCATATATGATAAGGAAATGTTGGCAATCATGCATGCACTTCATAAGTTTAGACAATATTTGGTATGTGGGAGATTCATTGTAAAGACAGACCATAATAGCCTCAAGTTCTTCTTGAAAAAAGAGATTTGAATGATTGTCAACAAAAATGGGTAAGCAAATTGCAAGCTTATGATTTTGATATTGAATACGTGAAAGGAAAGAATAATGTGGTTGCTGATGCTCTCTCAAGAAAGCCCACTTTGTGTTCCTTAACATCTATCTATGTTGATTGGAAAGTCTCCATAATTTCAGAGTATGCTAAAAATTCCTTTGCCACCAAGATTTTGGATAAGTTAGTGGATGATAACAGGTACAAGTTTTTTGATTAATTGATTTATTACAAGAACATGATCTTCTTAGTGCCAGGATCAAAAACTAAGGAGAGGATATTGAGGGCCTTTCATGACACACCTTTGGTTGGTCATCAAGGATACTTCAAGACATACAGGCAAATTCAAGAGTAGTTTTCATCAAAGGGTATGAAGGAGGATGTCCTTAAACACATTAAGGAATGTATGGTATGCCAACAAAACAAGAGTGAACAAATTTTTCCTGCAGGGTTATTGCAGCCACTTCCTATTCCTGAACAAAAATGAGAAAGTATTTCTATGGATTTCATCACTGGGTTGCCCAAGGTTTAAGGTAAGGATTGCATATATGTGGTGGTAGATAGACTAACTAAGTATGTACATTTCTTTGCCATCACATCTGATTTCAAGGCATCACAAGTGGCATAATTGTTCTTCAAGGAGATTTTTAGGTTACATGGCTTGCCTAGAAACATTGTTAGTGATCGGGACAGTAGATTCCTTAGCTCTTTTTGGAAGGAGCTCTTTCATTTGGCAAGAACTGAACTCACTTCCAATATTAGCTATCACCCTCAAATAGATGGACAAATAGAGATAGTTAATAAATGGATAAAGGGATATTTGAGGAACTATGTTTCAAATCAACAACATGCTTGGGTGTAATGGTTGCACCTAGGGGAGTATTGCTACAATACATCTCATCACATTTCTATTGGTATGCCTCCTTTTCATTCTCTTTATGGTTATGATGCCCTTTCCTTTGTTGATCTAGTACTTTCAGATAGTAGAGTACTTGCAGCAAGTGATTTCATGAAGCAAAGCCAAGACATAATAAGGTCCCTCAAGGATAATCTACAACATGCACAGAACCAACAAAAGTTGTACGCTGATAGGAAAATGACTGAAAGATCTTTTGAGGTGAGAGATTTGGTATTTGTTAGGTTGCAGCCATATAAGAAAAGCACCTTGAAGAGGAATGGGGCAGAGAAGCTCAAGCCAAGGTTCTATGGGCCTTATAAGATCATTAGGAAGGTAGGAGAGGTAGCTTATGAATTGGAGCTCCCACCAAATAGAAAAATACATAATGTTTTCCATGTCTCTTTCCTGAAGAAGGTTCTAGGCCAGAAAACCATAGTATCTATAGAATTACCACCTCTTGATGATGAAGAGAAATTAGTCTTAATACCATAAGATGTTTTGGATACAAGAGAGAAAAGATTGAGAAATCAAAGCATCACAAAGCATTTGGTCAAATGGAAAGGATTACCATTGGAGGATGCAACTTGGGAAGGAGTACATATTCTTGACCATCCCAACTTTCATTTCTTGAGGACAAGCAATATTTGGGAGGGAGGACTTTTCATGTCCCCTTTTCAAATAATTAAAAATAATAACTTTTGCTAAGGCTGACAGGCTCAAAAAGTGAAGTTTTAGGAAAAGGGGCTAATATTTGGAAACCAATGAATTAATAAATGATAATTATTATTAAAATATATATTATTGACCCCTCTTGGTCATGAGTTAGGGTTATTGGTGTAGAGCACTCTAAGTGTCAAAGCATCCAAGAGACACAATCAGGACATTCAGGACATTCAACAATGCAAGGCACATTATGGATCCTATAAGGCATTTATTAAGCCTTCCATTGTTTAGCATGGCACTATAATTTTTTCTTATTCTTACACATGGCTCATGATGGAGCTCATTGGAATAAAGGTGTTAGATTAGTTTTTAGAGTTGATAAAGCCCATTTGTAAAGGCTCAAGGTTCATTTGGTATTTCTATAAACCGTGAACCTTAGAGACCTATAGGGCTAAATAGGCATAGAATATAGTATATGGTCTAAAAATGGTTGAAAAGACCTTAGAATAGGTTTATATTGGTCTTAGAAAGGTTTGGGAATCTTAGGACTTCATTTGATTCAATTTTGCAAAGTGCAACAAAAAGTTGCTAAGCAACTTTGCAACTTTTGCTAAAAGTTGTCAATTAGCCTAAACAGGGGGTTTCAACTGATCCCAAATGATTTATGGGTGGTTGATCAGTCAAACAGGTCTATAAATGTCCAAGACAACCTTCCCAAAAGACCAGGTTGTCAGATGTACGAAATTTCCAAACATTAATAAAAGTTCACAGTGTTTTTTAGCTTAATTTCTTTGTTGTTCAGACCAGGCATGTGTGGTACAGACTATGAAGGAGGGTTTGAAGCTATGAAGAGTCACTTTGGTGTTCCATCTATCATATTCACTTTGTTTGATCCAATTTGGTGACTCCATATCAAAGTTATAGGCTTTTCTTCTTGGTTAACTAGTAAACCCTGGGAAAAGGAGGGTTTTGGGCAAATGGGGGTATAGATCACGACTGTACTACCCAAATTACACAAAACCAAATGAATATGAAGGTTTTAGCAATTATTTTTCAAATTCTAGAAGTAGGAGTTGCAGAGACAAAGGGAACTAATTTTTCTTGCAAGCCCTAGGCCAAATCTAGTGGTGGATTTGGTCCTAATTTATAGGAAAGTGGAAACATCAGAAGGTTAGCGGTGAGATTCTAACCAATTGAAAGTAGATTTGGTGTTAAAATAGTCCCTAGAAGAGATCCTAAGCCCTGTATTTGATTTATAAACCCATTCTTTTGGTCTTCCTTTGAAAACCAAGCCTAATTGGGCCCTATTAGGTTTGTGTTCTTTGGTGGATCCTAGGAGTGTTGGAGTGAATCAAAACTTGGTCTTGGGGTATGTTGCAAGGATTGTTAAAAATCATCAAAATCCATTATCCTTTTATTAGTTGTGTATCTTTTTGGTGTTGAAACCTTGAAATTTTAAATTTTGGCCTTGTAGCCCTATTTTGGGGAATTGTTGTTAGATCTTTGTTCTAAGTCACAAATTGTGTTGAAAGGACTTGATTGAGGTACTTAGAGTTTTTAGAAGCCTTGAAAAACATTTCCAAGTGTTGATACTCTCTAGGAGTCTATTGGAGAGATTTTGGTGGTTTGGAGTCTAGTTTTTAAGGACTAAGAGTTTTGAACTCTTCCACTATGCCACTCTACATCAGGTGGTATCAAAGCCTGTGGTTGGATCTTATGGAGTATTGAATGTGAAAAAATGTTAGAAGGAGAAGAAGTTGAGAGGGAGATCCCTTTGAGGATCACAAATCTGTAATTGGCCAAGCTTGTGAAAGAGAAAATGGCAGAGAGTAGAGCAGTGAGGGAAGAGAATAGAAATATGAGAAGAGAGTTAGAAAAACTCAAAGGTAAGATGAAGAAAGGTGTTAATGATGAATCTAAGGGAGAAGAGGTTGAAAGGGATGTCCATGAAGAGATAATCCCACCTGATCAAAGCCCACTCTTACAAGCCTTGGAGAGAGTGGGAGTGAAAGGAGGAGATCTACCTACCTCTTATGGAAAATTGAATGTAGATGAGTGCCTAGATTGGTTGGAGGCACTAGATAATCATTTTGAGTGTGATCAGATCCCTACAAATTAGAAGTTCAAGATAGCAAAGGCAAAACTCAAAGTTCCAACCCTTAGTTGGTGGAACTTTTTGCAAAGTGAAAGAGTGGATGAAGGAAAGGACTAGATCTCTACATGGAAGAGGATGAAGGTAGAGATCAGGAGGTAGTTCATTCCTGAAGATTATGAGGTCCTGATACATCAGAGGTTGCATAATCTCAAACAAAAAGATATGGATGTTAGTATAGACACCCAAGAGTTTCATAATCTAACTCTTAGGGTAAAGGTGAACGAGACCAACAAACAAAAGTTGGCAAGGTATGTGAGTGGATTGAAGTATAGCATTCAGGATGAGTTGACATTGGTCACCCTTGAATTAGTTCACCAGTGTTTTAATTTGGCTTTGAAGATAGAAGAAAAGAAAAAGAGGAGAGGTGAGTCATGTTCCAATAGAGGAAGAGGAACCAATTTTAGAGGTAGAGGAGGAAGGTTCCAAGGAAGGAACAACTTTTTCAAAGATGATGCCAAGAGTCAAGGATCTGAGATAGAGTCTAGCACAAGAGGAGCTTTCAGCGGAAGGAGGTCTAATGATAATAGAGGGGGTGGAAATGGAAGAGGTAGAGGAGGTAGTGTATTCACTAGCGAGTGCTTTACATGTAATCAAATAGGACACCTATCCTTTAGATGCCCTCAAAAAGGTGGTGACAGTGTTAGGCAAGGGGACAGGAGAGTCCAATTGATCCAAGAGGAAGAAGATGGGAAGAGCACATCATCCTATCACTCCACTTCCTCCAGACCTACTGATGCCAAACATGGGGAGTTCCTGATGTTGCAGAGGACACTCTTGAAGGTTCCAAACCCCATAGAACCTCCACAAAGGAAGGCCCTGTTCCGGACAAACTACGAGGTAAAAGGCAAGGTATGTAAGTTGATTGTAGATTCTATTTCAATAGATAACATAGCATCTAGGGAAATGGTTGATAAGTTAAAGTTGCAGAGAATACCTCATCCTTGTCCTTACAAAGAATCTTGGCTTACTAAGGAGAAACAAACTTAGGTTAATGAACAAATGTGCGTTGAATTCACCCTAGGAGAGTATGTAGATAAAGTTCTTTGTGACATTACTGATATGGATGCTTGCCACCTCCTATTAGGGAGGCCATAGCAATATGATGTGAAGTCTAGACATGATGGAGAGACTAATGTATACACCATAACCAAAGTAGGTATTAAATACACTATGAACCCCTTACTAGATGATGGGAAAGCAGACCATGTAGTGAGTAGTGTTGCCTTGGTAGGGGAAAAAGAGTTCATGCAAACCTTGAAGGAAAAGGACACCCCATCCTTTGCTATAGTAACCAGGCCCAAAAAGGAAGTCCTAGTTAAGACAAAAGACAAACCCAAGCAAGATCCATGATGGAATGAAGTGGGCCCCAAGGAAGTCAGAAATCTTCTTGATAAATACAATGGGATAGTTGCAGGAAGTGTTCCAACCTCTTTGCCACCTAAAAGAGAAGTCAGCCATTGTATACACTTGATCCCTAGTGCTACATTACCCAATAAGGCAGCATACAAACTGAACCCAGAGTAGAATGTAGAGATTACCAAGAAAATTGAAGATCTACTATCCAAATGCCTGATTAGGAAAAGTGTGAGTCCATGTGCAGTTCCTGTAGTCTTAGCACCCAAAAAAGGAGGGCACTTGGAGACTTTGTATAGACTCTAGGGCCATTAACATGATAACAATAAGGTATAGGTTCCCAATGCCAAGAATGGAGGACCTTTTGGATTGCTTGGGAGGGGCAAACTATTACTCTAAGGTGGATTTGAAAAGTGGATACCACCAAATCAGGATAAGAGAGGGGGATGAATGGAAAACCACCTTTAAGACCACAGAAGGGCTTTATGAATGGCTTGTCATGCCATTTGGGCTATCAAATTCCCCTAGTACCTTTATGAGGCACATGAATGAAGTCCTCAAGCCCTTTTTGAACAAGTTTGTGGTTTTCTATCTTGATGACATCCTAATATTTAGTAAAGATGAAGATGAGCACCTAAGACACATAGACCTAGTTTTGAAGAGGTTACATGAGGAAGACTTGAAGATTAATCTTGAAAAATGCACCTTTGTCAAGGAAGAGCTCATATTCTTAGGATTTGTCATTTCAAAGGATTGCCTTAAGATGGACCCATCTAAGATAGAAGCCATTTTGAATTGGCCACCTCCTAATAGCCCAAGTGAAGTGAAGAGTTTCCATGGTCTTTGTAATTTTTATAGGAAGTTTATTAAGAATTTTAGTGGCATATCTGCACCTATGATTGACACCATAAAAGGGGAAAAGAAATGTACTTTTGAATGGACTAAGGAGGTAGCAGAGGCATTTGAAACTCTAAAATAGAGAATAGCACAAGAACCAGTTCTCAGATTTCCTGATTTTAACAAAAATTTTACAGTTGAGTGTGATGCAAGCATCAAAGCAATAGGTGGGGTATTGAGCCAAGAAGGCAGGCCTGCGGCCTTCTTTAGTGAAAAAATAAATGATGCAAAGTAAAAGTACTCTATTTATGATCTTGAACTATATGAAATGGTACAGTCCCTTCAAAGATGGAGACACTACTTATTACCTAAGGAATTTATTGTTTTTACTGACAATCAAGCCTTAAGTTTTTTGAACAGGCAAGATAAACTTAGTCAAAGGCATATTAAATGGATGGAATTCGTGTAGGCTTATACCTTCTCCATCAAGCAAAAAAAGGGTATAGTCAACAAGGCTATTGATGCCCTAAGCAAGAGAAACCTTATGGTGCAAAGCATAGAGCTTGAGAGTGTAGGAATCTTTGTTATGAAGGAGATGTACCCAAGTGATGAAGATTTTAAGGAGATATATCAGACATGTCTAGAAATGAGAGACAAGTACCACACTGATTTTGCAAAGTACCTCATTCAAGAAGGATTGTTATTCAAAGGTGGGAAACTTTGTGTACCAAAAGGGTCTTGTAGAGAAAACATAATCAAGGAGAAGCATTGTGGGAGCATGTCAGGGCATTTTGGCCTAGACAAGACCCTAGAGCAGGTAAAAAGGTTTTATTACTGGCCTAAAATGCAGTCAGAGGTCAGAAAATTTGTTGATAATTGTTTGATTTTCCAAAAAGCTAAAGGACACACTTCTAATGCAGGACTATATAATTCTTTACCCATACCATGTAAACCTTGGGACTCTATAAGTATGGATTTTGTATTAGGATTGCCAAGGACTAAATCAGGGCATGATAGCATCTTTGTAGTTGTTGATAGGTTTTCAAAAATGGCTCACTTTATACCCTGTAGAACAACACATGATGCATCTCATCTAGCTACCCTATTCTTTAAGGAAGTAGTGAGATTACATGGCCTACCTATGTCTGTCATATCAGATAGGGATCTTAAATTCCTAGGACACTTTTGGAGGACATTATGGAAGAAACTAGGAACAAATTTGAACTTCTCATCAGCCTATCACCCTCAATCTGATGGGAAAATAGAGGTTATCAATAGATCCCTAGGTAACTTGTTAATATGCCTAACCCAACAACATGGTGGATCATGGGATACAATTTTCTCTCAAGCAGAGTATTCATATAATGATTTAGTCAATAGAAGTATAGGTTTGACCCCTTTCCAAATTATGTATGGAAACCATCCAAGGGGTATTCTAGAACTTAGAAATATTAGAGATATGGAGAGGAAAAGTGCACAAGCAGAGGACTTTGCACAAGTTATGAAAGATATACAAGAGCAAGTGAAAGACAGACTTCATGTGTCATCAACAAAGTACAAGGAGCAGGCAGATAAGAAGAGGAGAGATCTTCAATTCAAAGTGGGTGATTTGGTAATGATACACCTTAAAAAGGAGAGGCTACCAAAAGTAAAATATACAAAGTTAATGATGAAGAAAGTAGGCCCTTTCAAAGTCCTAAAGAAGTGTGGAAACAATGCATACAAGATTGATCTTCCATCAGGCATAGGCCTTTCTCCAATATTTAACATTTCTGATCTTTATGCATATAAGCCACCTACTGATGTTTGTGATGCAAGAATAGGTCATAATGATAGTGCTGATGTTTCTCAGCTACCAAAGGTCAATAAACCTTAGATTGAATGCCTTCTGGACAAGAAGGTTACAAAACAAACCAGGAGGGGCACATACTACTCTACCTAGTCAAATGGAAGGACACACCTAATGAAGATGCAACTTGGATGACTCAAGAAGAGATTGAAAAGGTAGGCTATCAACTTGACACAATAACAACTCAAGGGACTTGAGTTTTTTAGAGGAGCGTAGTATGGTGCAGAGCACTCTAAGTCTCAAAGCATCCAAGAGACACAATCAGGACATTCAGGACATTCAACAATGCAAGGCACATTATGGATCCTATAAGGCATTTATTAAGCCTTCCATTGTTTAGCATGGCATTATAATTTTTTCTTATTCTTACACATGGCTCATGATGGATCTCATTGTAATAAAGGTGTTAGAGTAGTTTTTATAGTTGATAAAGCCCATTTGTAAAGGCTCAAGGTTCATTTGGTATTTCTATAAACCATGAACCTTAGAGACCTATAGGGATAAATAGGCATAGAATATAGTATATGGTCTAAAAATGGTTGAAAAGACCTTAGAATAGGTTTATATTGGTCTTAGAAAGGTTTGGGAATCTTAGGACTTCATTTGATTCAATTTTGCAAAGTGCAACAAAAAGTTGCTAAGCAACTTTGCAACTTTTGCTAAAAGTTGTCAATTAGCCTAAACAGGGGGTTTCAACTGATCCCAACTGATTCATGGGAGGTTGATCAGTCAAAAAGGTCTATAAATGTCCAAGACAACCTTCCCAAAAGACTAGGGTGTCAGATGTACGAAATTTCCAAACATTAATAAAAGTTCACAGTGTTTTTTGGCTTAATTTCTCTGTTGTTCAGACCAGGCACATGTGGTATGGACTGTGAAGGAGGGTTTCATACTATGAAGAGTCACTTTGGTGTTCCATCTATCATATGCACTTTTTTTTATCCAATTTGGTTACTCCATATCAAAGTTATAGGCTTTTCCTCCCGGTTAACCAGTAAAACTTGGGAAAAGGAGGGTCTTGGGCAAATGGGGGTATAGATCATGACTATACCCTCCAAATTGCACAAAACCCAATGAATATGAAGGGTTTAGGAATGATTTTTCAAATTCTAGAAGTAGGAGTTGCAGAGTCAAAGGGAACTAATTTTTCTTGCAAGCCCTAGGCCAAATCTAGTGGTGGATTTGGTCCTAATTTATAGGAAAGTGGAAACATCAGAAGGTTAGTGGTGAGATTCTAACCAAGTGAAAGTTGATTTGGTGTTCAAATGGTCACTAAAAGAGATCCTAAGCCCTGTATTTGATTTATGAACCCATTCTTTTGGTCTTCCTTTGAAAACCAAGCCTAATTGGGCCCTATTAGGTCTGTGTTCTTTGGTGGATCCTAGGAGTGCTGGAGTGAATCAAAACTTGGTCTTGGGGTATGTTGCAAGGGTTGTTAAAACTCATAAAAATCCATTATCCTTTCAGTAGTTGTGTATCTTTTTGGTGTTGAAACCTTGAAATTTTAAATTTTGGCCTTGTAGCCCTGTTTTGGGGAATTGTTGTTAGATCTTTGTTCTAAGTCACAAATTGTGTTGAAAGGACTTGATTGAGGTCCTTAGAGTTTTTAGAAGCCTTTCTGAACATTTACAAGTGTTGATACTCTCTAGGAGTCTATTGGAGAGATTTTGGTGGTTTGGAGTCTAGTTTTTAAGGACTAAGAGGTCCACTGTGCCACTCTACATCAGGTGGTATCAAAGCCTATGATTGGATCTTGTGGAGTGTTGATTGTGACAAAATGTTAGAAGGAGAAGAAGGTGAGAGGGAGATCCCTTTGAGGATCACAAATCTGGAATTGGCCAAGCTTGTGAAAGAGCAAATGGCGAAGAGTAGAGCAGTGAGGGAAGAGAATAGAAATATGAGAAGAGAGTTAGAAAAACTCAAAGGTAAGATGAAGAAAGGTGTTAATGATGAATCTGAGGGAGAAGAGGTTGAAAGGGATGTCCATGAAGAGATAATCCCACCTGATCAAAGATCACTCTTACAAGGCTTGGAGAGAGTGGGAGTGAAAGGAGGAGATCTACCTACCTTTTATGGAAAATTGAATGTAGATGAGTGCCTAGATTGGTTAGAGGCACTAGATAATAATTTTGAGTGTGATTAGATCCCTAGAAGTTAGAAGTTCAAGATAGAAAAGGCAAAACTCAAAGGTCCATCCCTTAGTTGGTGGAACTTTTTGCAAAGTGAAAGAGTGGATGAAGGAAAGGACTAGATCTCTACATGGAAGAGGATGAAGGCAGAGATCAGGAGGCAATTCATTCTTGAAGATTATGAGGTCCTGATAAATTAGAGGTTGCATAATCTCAAACAAAAAGATATGGATGTTAGTACATACACCCAAGAGTTTCATAATCTAACTCTTAGGGCAAAGGTGAACGAGACCAACAAACAAAAGTTGGCAAGGTATGTGAGTGGATTGAAGTATAGTGTTCAGGATGAGTTGACATTGGTCACTCTTGAATCAGTTCACCAGTGTTTTAATTTGGCTTTGAAGATAGAACTAAAGAAAAAAAGGAGAGGTGAGTCAAGTTCCAATAGAGGAAGAGGAACCAATTTTAGAGGCAGAGGAGGAAGGTTCCAAGGAAGGAACAACTTTTTCAAAGATGATGCCAAGAGTCAAGGATCTGAGATAGAGTCTAGCACAAGAGGAGCTTTCAGAGGAAGGAGGTCTAATGGTAATAGAGGGGGTGGAAATGGAAGAGTCAGAGGAGGCAGTCTATTCACTGGCAAGTGCTTTACATGCAATCAAATAGGACACAAATCCTTTAGATGCCCTCACAAAGGTGGTGATAGGGCTAGGCAAGGGGAAAAGAGAGTCCAATTGATCCAAGAGGAAGAAGATGGGAAGAGCGCATCATCCTATCACTCCACTTCCTCTAGACCCATTGATGCCAAACATGGGGAGTTCCTGATGTTGCAGATGACACTCTTGAAGGTGCCAAACCCCATAGAACCTCCATAAAGGAAGGCCCTGTTCTAGACAAACTACAAGGTAAAAGGCAAGATATGTAAGTTGATTGTAGATTCTAGTTCAACAGATAACATAGCATCTAGGGAAATGGTTGATAAGTTAAAGTTGCAGAAAATACCTCATCCTCGTCCTTACAAAGCATCTTGGCTTACTAAGGAGAAACAAACTTTGGTTAATGAACAAGTGTGAGTTGAATTCACCCTAGGAGAGTATGTATGCCATTATGATGGAAAAATTTCTGTAAAACTGTTTACTTTCAGATTTATCAATAATATGTGAAGCTGTGAAGTTTTTGGCACTATTTCGGGCATACCTGATTTGGGTTTTATTGAGAAATTGCATAAATTTTCAAAGTGTTGATTGTTTGATTTAATAATCTGATTAGAGGACTTAAATATGATATAAAAATTATAAGGGGGACATTTCAATTGAATATCCCAAGTTCTATATTTAGTTGAGTTATAAACTTTTAAATTTTAGTTGTCATTTTATGCTGCAAGAAGTTGGTTTTTTTTTACACAATTTGTAAAACCTTAAGTTTAGAGATGAAACAAAAGAATGTTTTACAAAACTAGTAGCTACCAATTTGAACTCTTTTATCTAGAAAATGAATACAGATTATTAAATTGTAGTGACATGAAAATTTAACAGCATATTAAATCGTAGAGACATGAAAATATACATAATATTAGGTAGGAGATTAACAATGTGACTGTCATTAGAAATTGGGGTAACTACTATGTGTTTCTCAAAATTTAATAATTAGTTTGTATCTTTGAGATTTCCATTGGTTAGTATTTCCTTTTAATTATTGTTCTCCTATGTTAAGTATTTTGAATTCAGAAAGGAATCGGTAAAGTAGGCCTATAAATCTAAGGGTGTGTTAAAATTATATTATTTTTGAATTGAATTCAAGCATAATTTGGAAGAAGAAAGAGAAGGGTAATTATGATGCATTACCTATCAATTTTAATAATTTTGAAAAAGATTCTTTGGCCAAAGATTATTTTTGCAAATGTTTCATTAATATGCTTGGTTAGTGTTGTATGTTCTCTCTGCCATTCTATGATTAGGATTTCTATTTCAGACTAAAGATTGTTGTAGTAGATAGAATCACAATTGCTTCATATTCTTCTGGCTCATCAGTGCCAAGTTGCTAGTCTTCTCAAGCAGGGTCGGTGAACTTCCATATCAGGGTAAGCCCCAGGGGAGCTAACCACTCCATGGTTGGATGGAAAAAGTGCCTGGGCCACACTCCCATCTCAGGATTTGCAGGTGGACATGTTGTTTGGAGGCTTAGGAGACATGGATTGATATAGTGTGATGCCTACATATCATTATATGATAGTTTGAGGAAAACAATATTATTTTGATTTATTGTATATGTTTGAATTTTGACAGAAGGTCGAAACTTTGTAATAAAGATGTATTTATTCAAAAAAAATTGAAGTTTTTACTTGATGATAGAAAGGTTGAATGTATTAAGTTGTAAACCTTTGAAATTATTGTATAATGACACTTACGGTCAAAATAGGGGAAAGTAATGGCAATCATGAAATTTTATTTTGTCAACTTGAGCATATTTTTCTTATGATATGTTTTTCTTAATTTGGTAGAATTGGTCTTTACATGTGGTATCAGAGCTGTGTTTAAACCCTAGGGCCTAGGTCTTCTGTACTAAAGTTGTGTTTGTGCATGGTCCAGGAAAAGACTATCATCATGCAGACCTAAAACAATGGCCGAGACAGAACCAGTAATGAACAAAATGGTTTTTCGAATCAAAGGCTAGATGAAATTGTAGCCCTCTTAGCTAAACAGAGGAATATTTTGCAAAAGCAAAATGATAGGATGAATGTCATTGAAAATGACTTAAGGGGAAGATAGAATGAGGGTCATCAAGATGATGAAGCTCATAGGAAATAGGTGGAAGATCAAAGGCTTGAGGCTCTTCAGAAAGAAGAAGAGGATAGGATGAATGAGGAATGTCATAAGAGAGATGTCAATATTGGGGAAAATGCTGGAGATTTGAATAATGACTAGATTGCTGAGGAATTGAGAAAGGACCTTAAAAAGGTCATGCCACCTACCTTTGATGGAAAGAATTTAGGGGATGATGCTGAGGCATGGATTATATCCATGGAAAAGTACTTTCATGTTTGTAATATTCTTTCAGGATAGTCAAGGGCATTATAGGGAGCTTTCCAACTGATTAGAGAAGCAACTACATGGTGGAATAATAAAATGGCTGAGAAGAAGTTACAACTAGGATAGATATCTTGGGATGATTTCCTTGTTTGATTTAGGAAATGATGGTTGCCACAACTGTATTATGACATGAAAGTGTCTAAGTTCCAAAATCTAATCTAGGGGTTTTGCTAGTAATCGATTACCATGAGATGTTCAGCCATTTGGTGAAGTATGTTCCTCAATATCTTCATGATGAATGTTTCTAGACACATAAGTTCATTTTGGGATTACGTCTAGAGATTGGATCTAAGGTTGAGATGCATGAACCTAAAACTATGGAGTTCCCTTATGCAAAGGCACTATTGCAGGAAGAGAAACTAAAAAGGGTACCAACAATTTGAATCTCTCAATGAAATAGTAGTTCACAAGGATTCAAGAGGAAGTATGACAATGATAAATCAAGGAACAATGGATGTCAGCAAGTGTGTAACCTGAGAGGTAAAGGTAGAGGAAATGGAGGCAAAAATAATAACAATCCTCAAATTCAGAATCAGAATAGAAATAATAACAAGAATGAGAATAATAGGAATGGAAACAACTGGAGGAATAGAACTGAAAATAGGCAAGGAATGAGAAATGGGTGTTTCAATTGTGGGGGTAATCATTATGCTGCATATTGTCCTTAGAATACAACTTAGAGAGAGGGTAAAGCTCCTCAGGTGTAGCACTAGATTCATGCAGTAGTTGATCATTGCCAAGTAGATTTTTAGGCAGCTCCTATTCAGATAGCTGGTAAGCTCTATGGACATGATGTTTCTATTTTAATTGATACTAGAGCTACTAAATGTTTTATAGATCCTAAGTTTGTTTCAAAGTTATCTGTTAGAGTTGGTTATTTATCTGAACCATGGATGGTTGAATATAGTAATAGGACAGAGCGTAGGGTTGAGCAGTGTCTAGCATGCAACAATTTGGAATTTCTAAATTTTCAAACACAAGTTAACCTTTATGTTGCTCCTTTAGGATCTTATGATGTTATTTTGGGCATAAATTGGCTAATTAAGCACAAGGCCATTGTGAATTGTAAGGACAAGTCAATTCAATGCTTAGATGATTTGGGTATGCCTATAGTTGTTAAGGGTATTCAAAAACCTTTGAAACTAAGGCTAATATCCACTATGCAAATGAAGAAAGCCCAGAAGAAGGGGTGTACAATCTATGTAGCTTATGCAAAATACTTAGACACTCCTTCTAGTCTAAATGACTATCCTATCTTGCAAGAGTTCCAAGAGGTGTTTCTAGAGGAACTACCTGAATTGCCTCCTAAGAGAGAATTTGACTTCTCTATAGATGTGTTACCAGGACCCAAACCTTAATCTAAGCCTCCATACAGAATGACAACCACAAAGATGTATGAGTTGAAAACTCAATTGTAGGAAATCTTAGACAAAGGGTTCATACGCCCCAATGTGTCACCATGGGGAGCACCTGTGATCTTTGTAAAGAAAAAAGATGGCACTTTGAGGCTATGTATAGATTACCAAATGCTTACCAAGGTGACTATTAAGAACAGGTATCCACTTCCTAGAATTGATGAGATTTTTGATCAAATGAAAGGAGCAACATTGTTCTCAAATATTGACTTAAGATCTGGATATCATTAGCTCCAGATCAAGGAGGAGGATATAGAAAAGACAACTTTTAGAACAAGGTATGAGCATTATGAATTTGTAGTATTACCTTTTGGTCTAACTAATGCTCCTGTAGCATTGATGAACTTGATGAATAGTGTGTTCCGAGATTGTTTGGACAAATTTGTAGAGATTTGTATAGATGATAAATTAATTTATTCCAAGAATCTCAAGGAACATGAAGAACACTTGCATACAGTTTTGCAGTGCCTTAGAGATAGGAAATTGTATGGCAAACTTTCCAAGTGTTCATTTTATTAGGAATAGATTCACTACTTGGGGTATATTATTTCTACTAAGGGCATTGCAGTGGATCTAGCAAAGATCCAAGCTATACTTGAATGGCCAACTCCATAGAATGTGAGTGAAGTTAGAATCTTCATGGGACTTGTAGGATATTATAGAAAATTTGTGGAAGGATTCTTCAAAATTGCAACACCTATTACATCCCTACAAAGGAAAGGAAAGAGGTATGAGTGGAAAAAGGTTTGTGAGAAGGCATTCTAGTCATTGAAACAAAACCTCACATTTGCACCCATTCTAATTATATCAGATCCTAATGGTCATTTTACCATAATTACTGATGCTTCAAGTGAAGGTTTAGGAGGGGTACTTATGTAGAATGATAAAGTAGTGGCTTATGAGTCACAGAAGTTAAAGTAGTATGAGGTTAATTATGTGCCTCATGATTTAGAACTTTCTACCATAGTTCATGCTCTTCTGATGTGGAGACACTACCTTTTAGGTAAGCCTTTCGAGTTGAAAACCGGCCACATGGGTTTGAGGTACATCTTCACTCAACCCAATCTTAATGCTAGAAAGAGGTGATGGATAGAATTCTTGAGCGAGTATGACTTTGGTATAGAATATATCAAAGGGAAGGAAAAAAGGGTAGCTGATACCTTAACTAGGAGACATATTGCAACCATTTCTACTATCAGAACACGCCTAAAGGAACAAGTGTTGCAGAATCTCCAAGGTGATGACCATTATGAATTGGTCAAATCAGCATTATAGAATGATCCAACAGACCACCATTTTGATGGTTAGTGCTTTTGATGAGGATGGTATTTTGAGATACCAAGGGAGGATGTATATTCCTATCTAGGATGGGTTGAGGAAATTGGTTTTTGAGGAGATGCATTGCACTCCATATTCAGGACATCCAGGAGTTAATAAAATGCTTGCTAATATGTGGCCATTATATTTTGTCTTGGACTCAAAAGAGATGTTGTAACATCTATATATTAGTGTCTAGAATGCCAGTGGGTTAAAGATGAGCATGTCCATCCAGCTGGACTTTTGTTTCCTCATGAGATACCAGAGTACAAGTGGTAACTCATAGACTATTAGAAATTTGGCTAAGTTGGTTACATAGATGTTGTCATTATGGAAACATATGATTTACATGAAGATCACATAGGTCAAAGAGCTAGTATGTTAGAGCACAATGCAAAATTGTCTAAGTATGAGACAGTGTGTTTTTACCAGTGAACCTGAAGACAATTTTTGTTTGCGATGTCGATTGGAGTAAGTTTAGTGCTTTTGCACTTGAACATAGACTCTATGGTGACTATTGAAGACTCATCTCAGAGCACAAGTTAGTACAACATGTACAGAAGAAGTTGTGATAGTTTTACTAAAGATAGTGTTAAGCAGATAGGACAGAATATGAAGATAGAATTGATAAAGAGTTAAGGGATTATTTTGTTTATCAAAATAATGACTTAACAATATAAAGGGACAACATCCTAGATGTTAACCCTTTGGTAAACTTATTTTTTAATATGGTAGTTGACTGGAAAGTTATTAATCTTAATAACTTGTATAAATGTAATTGTAAATTGTAAGAAGGATAAAAAAATAGAAGGAAGTGATATGATGCAAGATATATGATGTATATGTAATATGTGATAGTGAAAGAGTAGTGAAGAGATATTGATGCAAGAAGTTAAATGTTATGTAACTTGACCTACTTTTGTAATCAATGAATATTGTACATTACTTGTTTGGGTAGTGGGCTCATCTGGAAATCACATTTTGTACTGCTAACTCCTAATAGGGTTGAGGCTTCTAACAAGGCCTATAGTCTCTTAATTAGGACTGAGACACTATATGCATATAATAGATTCCTAATAGGGTCAACATCCTTAATAGGATACTGTTGATTAGTGGATCTTTGTGGGTACCATCCCCACCAGGGTTTTCCCTTGGCCAGGGTTTCCTCGAGAACAAATAATGTGTTATGAGTTCTTTTGTTTTATTTCTATGCACATTGTTTAGCTTTCTATGTTATGCATGCATTAAGATTATCTGTTATATCCATAATTGGGAAAAAGTAAAAGTTTGTAGAATACTTATTCACCCCCCCTCTTAGTATTCCCTATTTTTAACAATTGGTATCAGAGCTTAGTTACTCAAAAAAGAATCATTCAAGGAAATCCTAGCAGCTTGAGTAAGATCTTTATGGATATGGATCAGCTATAGAAGAATCTTGAAGAAGCTCTTGAACAGATTGATATGCTTACTGATGAAAGAGACACTCTGAAAAGAAAATATGATGATGCAAAGAACCTCATTGAGAAACTGAAAAACAAGTTGGAAGATCTGAAATCTAAAAAGGAATCTAAAATTCACATTGAAGATTGTGATGACAACTTAGAAAAAGAAAATGAGATCCTTAAACATGAACTAAAGATAGCAAATCTAAAGCTAAGTTTGAAAGATGAAAATGGCAAGAATCAAGCAAATCTAAAATCTGAGAATGAAAGTCTAAAGACTGAAAATGAAGGATTAAAATCTAAACTTGGTAAAGTAACATCTGAACTTGAGAAATTCAATTTGTAGTATGCTGAACTTGAGAAATACAATACAATTATGAAAGGTGAACTGACTCAATCCAAACAACAACTTGAAAGGCTATATTCAACTAGTGAGAAGATTGATGAACAAATATCTTATCAAAAACCATTCTATCATAAGACTGGTCTTGGATTCAACACTTTTAAAGAAAATGAAGAAAGCAAGGAACCGAATCTGAAAATATCTAAAAGTATAGATGAGAAGAAGTTTGATGAGAATAACAAATTTGAAGATACACCTAAGGAAGAAAAACCACCTAAGCAAGAAGAATCACACAAAGGTATGCAAAGAGAATTCAAAGGTAGATGTTTTGCTTGTAATATTGTTGGTCATATGAAGAGAGATTGCATAGGTAAGCAATTTAAACCCCTTAATGGTTATTGTTATAATTGTCATGGTTTTGGACATAGAGCTATTGAATGCAAGAAACCTACTGAAGATATGAACAAAAGAAATGGAGTAGTCTTTTATAGATGCAACAATGTTGGACACATTGCTAGAAATTGTAGATCATAGATCAATCAGCCTAGATCAAGATATGGAAATAATGAAATTGTTTCTCAGATATGCAACAAGATTAGACATTCAACAAGGTTTTGCAGAATGAACAATAGAGTTTTTCATCCTAACCCTAACCCTAGAAATCATGCAAGAAGAAATGAAGATGCAAGTAACAGTCATAAATGATGCTGTAGTAATTTAGATGAATTGAAGTTTATCAAAAGCATAGATCAAGGAGACATATTCAACATGGAAGGTAATCAGGAAGGTGAAGTATTAAAAGGTAAGAATGAATCTTTACCTAACCCATCTCAAAGTACTTAATTTATGAAAATTGCAGTAGAATAGGAACTTAGATTAGTGTAGAAGTAGATATATGATGAATTGAGTCTTGTGCAGTTAATGAAAGGTATTATATGATGTTCTAATGCTATGGTTAAGAGCACAAAGAAAAATATTATGTTTTGTGAGATCGCAAGAAGTTTTAAGTTTTGTAGGTTAACAGAATCATCTTTTTGGAAAGAAGTGGAAAAAGAATTGAATGCGATGTCAAATCTAAGTGAGATTGAATTAATAAAAGGTCATGATTGGTATTATTTGATCATCAAAGAGAATTCAAGTGTTAAGGAGATCAAAGAGCATTGATTGGAAGTGTTTTGCAAGGATTTGGTGAAGAATTTTGTGCTGAATCTACGCAAGCCCTAAATCACAAAATTGAGGTATTTTAATTGGCAGATCCTTAATCAGTTAAGGAATTAGAGGAAATCATGGATGTTTATTTGATTCACAATTTCAGAGATAAAAATAGACCTAAGATGAAAAGGGAACTAGTATAACCCTTGGAAGATGATCCTAGGTTAGCTTTATCATTCGTACCAGACAAAATTTTACATCTAGAAAATGTTAGAAGTTATCTTGGATTCAAACTAGAGACTATCAGTGATAGTGATTTCACTAAGGAATATCAGAAGATCTACAATTAGGACATGTCATTGAGAGAAGGATTTCAACATTTGAAAGATAATGAGATCATTAATTATGCATTATAGTATGAATTTGATAATGAAGAATGTACTAAGATAATCCTAAGTAGAATTCATAATGGAAAGTTTTGGTTAGAAGATAGAGTGATAAATATCACAGCTAATTTGATTCATGAAGTTACTGGACTATCTAAAACTAGAGCCATTCCTTTAAATGAGAAGAACATGAGGAAAATAGTCATATACAACACAAATTCATCCTATAATGGTAGAGGAATTGTGATTAGTAAGATTCAACAAGATGATGTCAGATACTTGTGCAAGATCCTAACCACTAAGTTTTGTGCAAACTCAAGAGAGGATGACATGGCAACTGGAATGATACATGCAGCTTATCTGATGTGTGTTGATAAAGTACAAGTTGATATGTGTGAGATTATGAGAATTTGGAAAAGATTAAGAAGACTAAGTATACACAGTTTAGATTCTCATCCTTAATCACTTATATGTTTTTTCATTACACAGAAAGAAGAAACATTAGTTAAGGTGAAAGTAGAAGAAATAGAGAAGGATCAAGAAGCAAGGATATCCACTAGATCCACCTCCTCCACACCTAGCAAAAGAGTAAAAGAGAGTGTTACTGTACCGGGTAAGAGGCAGAAGACATTGGTGCCACCAGTTCAAAGGAAAATTGTAGAAATCAAAGATGAAAGTACTCTTGTTAAGAAAAAAACTTGGAAACCTAGAGTTGAAAAGGTTAATGAGCAGATCATTCAAGATGGAGACTTTACAAAGATGAACAAGTATTATGATCTCTATGATTATGCAGAAAGACTAAATCTAGAAAATGCAGTGGTAAAGCATATGATTTTATCTAATAAGAAGTTTGATACAATTCAGGGTAAGATACCTGATGACTTGTACAATAAACTTGTAAATAGGAAGAAGAGAGCATCAGAAGAGGACATAGCTATTAGAGAAAAGATTGTAAGAAAGCTTTGTGTTGTAAGACATGAAGTACACTTCAATCAAATTATGAAAGCTTTAAGCACCTATTTGAGAACCAAGAAGAGAACTATTCAGATTATGGGAGGTAGATATGAAGAAGTTAATGCAGAAACAAAGCAAGCAATCATTAAGGTAATGTCAGAGAATGCTGGAGAATCATCAGTTGCAGTAGAATCTAAAGATCAACAAGTAGAAGTAGAACAAGAGGACATTCCCTCTCCACCAGCAATAAACATTGAGGAGGAAGTCATGAATGTAGAAGGAACTAAGATCACCTTGGATAGTGATGATAACTTATTCAAGAATCTTGAAAACATTGTTGACAATTCAGCTTTTGAAGAGCAGGAGACTACCAAAGGAGAAGAGAAAATAGAGACCACAATTGTAGAACCTAAAGTGACAAAAAAACAAGTACCTATTCCCACTCAAGAAGATATCAGTCTTACACCTGAGACTAGCAAGAAAACTCAGATTGGCTCTATGATTGAGAATTTGGGAAAGGAAGTAGATGATGATGATCAGATGGAATTGATCACATCTTTGAACAAGATCATTGGAAAGAATAAAAAAGTAAAGAGTCTTGAAGGATGCCTGAAGGAGCTTACTGAGAAATTACAAGGCATTATTACTACACAAATTGCAAAAGATGACCCTCTGGAAAGTGTTAGAGTAATAGATATATTTGACTTTATAATTAAATCATTTCAATTTAATTATTTATGTCCTTTATTATTCTATTTCACTTAAGCTTACTCCTTTTAGGTGAATAATAATTAATATTTATATTAATTATTATTCCTCAACCTAGCTTTGTGTGGCTTTAGGGTTTCCTTCCTTATAAGCTGCTTTTGTAATTATTCATTCATTCACTCTTAATTCATTTTGAGCCCTAACATTTTTTAGCACAAGAGGGTTTCACTTTTTCCGGTCTTTAGCTTCATTCTATGTAACAGGTTTATTGCATGCAGCTAGATCTTGGAGTTGAATCTGATATTTCATTAGTTTCTACATGGTATCAGAGCCTTGCTACTGCAGCTTGTTCAAGTTTTTTGGAGCTGTGGATCAAGCCCTTTCTTTCTGGGGTTTTCTAGTATTTTTTATATTGGATCTAGGGGGTTGCAATTTTTTAGAGCACTTTGGGCAAAAACCGACCTCACGGTTGCATCCAAAAGGCCTGAAATACCCAAAATCCATATAAAATTTGACTATTTTGGACACTAGAGCCTTTGGGTGAATTTTTTAGCCTCCAAGGGCCGTACGACATGAAAAATGAAAAAAAAAAAAAAAAAAACATGTTTTTCTGTGCATTTTTAAGAGTTTTACAAGGCGCCGCCAGCGCGCCACCCTGGTGCCACCACCGCCCAGCCATAGCGCCGCCCATGGTCCCAACGCCACCCACCGGCCACCGCAGCACCTCCCGCCCATGGCCGCAACGCCTCCCGCCAGCCCTCTGCCCACCGGCCACCGCAGTGCCTCCTGTCGGCCGTCGCTGAGCCACCCACCGGCCACCCTCCTCCTCTGCCTGGAAAGTGGTGACATCAGCTTAACGTCATCACCGGTAAAAAAATTTTGGCACCTTTTTTTTCGGCATTTTTTTTTTTTTTCTAGCCAGACCGGCCTATGACTGGAAAACGGCCATCAAATTTTTTGCCATCACTGGTTTTTTCTAGAGAGCTTGCATTTTGGGGGTACCTGGGCATTTTTGCTTCTACAGGACTCATACGGACTCGAAAATTGACATATGATATATCATCGGAAAGGTCTTTCCAAAACGGACGTAATAATGCTAGTTTGGTTTGCTGATTCAGCCATTTGAGTTCTCTTTTTTGGTGTCAAAGTCAAGGCTTCTATTTTCCTCCTTCTCTACATTTGGAGTCCAGGTTTTCTCCTATTTTTTTTGTGCTTTCAATTATTTGTTGTACGGGGGGTTGATTTATACGTTGTGGGGGGGTGTTTTTCCTTTCTATAATTTACTTCAGAAAAGACCCTTCTACTATTGTCTCCTCTGAATGTCTGATCCCTCTGTGGCCTGGCTTACACCGCATAATTATCATACCTGGAAAGCACACATGAATAGGCTTCTTATGTCACATGGCTTATGGTCATGTCTAGATGAGAACCAACCTGTCCTGCAGCGTCCCTTTAAAAATTTTCAGCACAGAAACAAAATGGATGAAGCCATGGGTTTGATTGCACTAAACATCTCTGATAGTCTCCTGTTTCACTTGGAAGGTTTGACCACTCCTAAGGCTATTTGGGGCAAGTTTTCAACCTTGTTTGGTACAATAAATGAATTCCAAAAGCTTCAGCTTGATGCAGAGTTGACCTCTTTGACTCCTTCTAATTTCCCCACTATAGAGGACTTCTTGATGAAGTTCAAGTCTCTGTGTACAGTTTTGCAGGGATGTGGGAAAATCAAGACAGATGATGAGTGTATCTATCTGATACTCTCAAAGTTGCGAGGATAGTATCAGATCTTTTCTTCCACTTTCTACTCCACCATGGATGCTTTGGGTACCAGACATGTTATGCCCTCTTTTGAGACTTTCTGTGATAGGTTGACTCGTGAGCAGTCCAAGATCACTCAAATGGATTCACTTTCAGGTTCTCAGTCACAGGCATTGCTTGCCAAGACACCTCAGGATTCTCAGAAATAGAAGCTGAAGTAGATATCTGATTCCTCTTCTCAACACTCTACTGGCCCACCATCTTCTTCTAAGAAGGAGAAACAGAAGACTGAGAGCCCTACATGTAGAGCCCTACATGTTCCTATTTCCAGAAGGGAACACATGATGAGTCACTTTGCTATTAGAAGAAGTTTGATGGTTACGAGAAACAGATAGTAGATTTGCAAGCTCTTCTTCAGAAGAGCAATCTTTCCTCTCCATCCTCTTCTGGCTCACAGGGGTCTACTTATCAGTCTTCCTCTATCTATTCTGCAGTTGGATAGGATCTTGGAAAGGGTCATGCATTATGGGTTTCTATTGCATCCCCTTCACAGGTCCCTTGGATATTGGATTCAAGTGCTTCTCACCATATGGCATCTTCTCGGGAGATCTTCTCTTCTTTTGAAGATTCTCCTATTCCCCATATTATCATTGGGAATAACACTATTATGAAAGTCTATGGGAAAGGCACTGTATGCATTTAGGATGGCACATTCAATGATGTGTTATATGTTCCATCTCTATCTACAAACCTTCTCTCAGTTTATCAGATTACTCATAGTGGGTCAGGGAAGATAGTTGAGTTCACTCCAGATTCAATTTTCATTCGAGATAGTATGACAGGAGGTATTGTTGCTACAGGGATAGTTGATCATTCCACCCATCTCTACACCTTCTCTCACTTTGGTCCACCATCTCCATTGTCAGAGCACAGCTCTTCTCTTACGTGAGAGCATCATGTGGTGCAGTCAGGTCACTTAAACCTTTGTGTTGTTCTCGAGACCAGTGTTGTGACTGCCACACCACATCCTGAGGCATACTTTTCTCTTCAACAGAGTTCTTCTTCAACACTGCTTGACCCTCCAGCTCCATTCATTGAGCCACTAGGTGTGGTTGTTGAGGATTCTATAGAGGACATTCATCTCCTCTTTGATGACAGTGTCAGCACACCTGTCATACCACTTACATTGGGGATTCCCTTTCAGGATCCTCATGTCTACTCCTTTGAGCATCAGCTCAGCCTTCTAATGACACCTCAGCTTTTGAGGTTCCCTCTATAGTGTCCACTGACTTTCACTCCTCTACATTGGAGTCACAGTGGTTTGTTCATTGATCCAGGGGTTCTTTCATTTTGGGGGGGCTTTGGAGCCTCGACCCTCTCTCACGGGGGGGGTGGGTAGCATGCATTGTACTTATGGCTTTGAGAGAGTCTCTTGAAGTTATTCTTTTTGGAGAGGAGTTTTTCCTGCTAGGTTTTCTCCTTTACTCCGGTTTATAGAGATTTCCTTGTACTGGGTACCTGATCAGGCCTTGTTGCCGGGACCTTTGTTTTTTGCTTTCTTAGCTTTGCTAGGTTAGCTTCCTCCTGAGCTACACTTAAGGGGGGGTGTTAGAGTAATAGATATATTTGACTTTATAATTAAATCATTTTAATTTAATTGTTTATGTCCTCTATTATTCTATTTCACTTAAGCTTACTCCTTTTAGGTGAATAATAATTAATATTTATATTAATTATTATTCCTCAACCTAACTTTGTGTGGCCTTAGGGTTTCCTTCCTTATAAGCTGCTTTTGTAATTATTCATTCATTCACTCTTAATTCATTTTGAGCTCTAACATTTTTGAGCACAAGAGGGTTTCACTTTTTCGGGTCTTTAGCTTCATTCTATGTAACAAGTTTATTGCATGCAGCTGGATCTTGGAGTTGAATCTGATATTTCATCAGTTTCTACAGAAAGAGAAAAGGAAGTAATGAACACTTTTGATAATGAGTTTACAAATCTATCTGATATACCAAAGATGAAAGCTCAAGTAGCTCATGAGGCCAAAACACTCTTGGACATCAGTTAGAATATCAAGAATGATATCAATAACCTTGATATTTGTATAAAAGAATTGAGGAAGAACTTGGAAAGAGGTAAGTCCTTGTACATTTAGTGTACAAAATCAAAGACCTTGGTAGTAGAAGAAGATCAGAAGATGAAGATGAAGGAAGCAAAAATTCAGAATGAAACAAACCTTCTTTCAATCCCCAATGTGAAGGTATCTGATGTTGAGCAGAAAATTCATAAGATATATGATGAGATCAAAATTTTGCAAGATGAAAAGGATAGGAAAATGAAGAGATTCACTCTTTTAAGAGAGCACATTTCTATAAACTTGAGCACTATTGAAGGGCAATTGGAACAATGTCTTTCAGCAAAGACATCTTTTCAAAAGTTTAGCTTTGAGAATCTCCAAGCATGTGAGATAGCATCTTATGGATTATGCACACTACTCAATGTCACAGATTCAATTAAGAAATCATGGGACTATTAGTACCTGTAAAAAATTTCATGGCTATAGCACTTTTTAGATGGTCCCTACAATGTATTTTCATGTCTTTGGCCTAGAAACCCTTGTCAAATATTCAAAAATCTAGCCATTGCAGCAAAAAACCCTAAAATTGTTTTGGTCGAGTTCTATTTCACTATTACTTTTTCAGGCCACTCAAGATCTTTTAATGCATGTGCACATTTCTTTCTTAGCTAGTCACTTTCTCACTTATTTTATGGTAGCTAGCATTTCTTTTCCACGATTACGCAAACATGTGTTCACGTTATCTCCTAATGACTAACGGTTATCGGCAAATATTATGTGACCCAATGAGCAACTTGTATTTCCTTCAGTCGCTGATTCATGAAGTGGTGGTCCCTCTTTTTAAATGATGTTACATGTGGAATGGCTGTTAGAAGGATGTCGATGTGTCATGCAATCATTGGTTGCCAACGATGAGTTGGACTTGCTGTCAGCGGGGCCCGATGTCAGAAATTTTAGATCAACGACTGGTGCATGTCTGCATGGAATATTCTTCATCCTTCAGATCATGCACCCACCATCCGTATAGATACCAATAAATAGTGGGTCCAAAGTGACACACAAGCCCAGTTGGTGATTTGTGATTGGTCCATGATATAATGATTTGGCAGTTATCAGTGGGACCTAGTTTCTGACTTGTCAGAGGGTCTTGACATCTGCAGAAGATCAATGACGGGCGTAAGTTCTCATGGGATGTGTCAGAGGGTTTGAGATCTTACGCTAGCTATCAATTTTACTTTTCTCAGAGGTGATAAAGTGAAGTAGGTCCATTGCTACATGCACTTGATTTGGCATCTCCTCATTGGTCAATGGAGGATGATGTGGATTTTGTCAGTGGGACCTATGTCAGAAAGATTGATCGATGGTTGGCGCGTGATCTCATGGAATATTCTTCATCTTTCAGATCATGCACCAACCATCCATTTTAATGCCCGAGGGTTAGTGGGTCCTATGTCAGAAGTGACTTGGTGGTAAGCAATGAATGACACGGTGACAAGTGGCACAAAGCGGGCCCAGGTAGGGGTCTAAAGTCTAGCAGTCCAGATAAAAAGGGTTAGTGACTCTGACAAATTTCAAAAGGCTTCGCTCATTCACAAAGAAAAATAGTAATGTGCTAAAAGGTTTGGCGATTTAGTGGAGTATTCACGTAGTTGCTAAATAAACTGGCAGAGAGATAAAGTATTCTGTGAACTAGAAAAAGCCTTCAGTTGCCAGTTTGCTAAGTATGACCAAGGTTGGTTTTTCTTATTTGTTCATTGAATTGCAGGGTTAAGCTCAGGTTAGGATTTTCACTTCATGAATAAGGAATTTATTTGTCACATGATCGCTAAGAGTTAACCTAAGGATATTGGTTGAGTTAAATCATAAAGCCCACGAAAAGGAAGGATCTGATGGTCATGATATAAAGTTGACCCAGTTTTAAATGTGGACCACCGATACACTGCTGGCACCATGGAAATGACCATTGCTACTAGGATTTGAATTTTTAAAGGGTTTCTAGAGATAGAAAGGACCAAAATTGAATGTTTAAGTGGTTGGAGTTGGTAAGAATGATCTGGCTAACTTTTGCAGAGTGGTCCCAAGAGTTTCATGATCGTTTGTAGATGTCTGTGCCGTAAAGGAGTGGGTTTTCTTGCTCAAGGCATGTTGTAGGTGTTTGATCAGATGGATTTACATAGAATTTCATGATCTCTAGTATAGTACTCTAAGATTTTTCATAAATGGAGATTATTCTTAGATCTGATTGCCTGGGTTTCCATCCCTATAATAAATTTTTGACTGATTTGATTGTTCTAGTGGGTGAAACCCTAACCCTAGTCATCTATAGCTTGTTGCATCCTATTTTGGGATTTCAAGATGACTAGGGGTTGTATATATTGCAGAAGTTTTTTGTATTAGGTTGTTGATGGTATTATATTGAACATGGAGAGCCTAGATTTTGGGTCTTGTTCCTAGCAGTTGTCATCTTGGTAATGTATTGTTTCTAAAAGTTTTAATGAGAATACACTTGAATTTCTGTCTCAAATTTGTGATTGTCTTCTTGTCTCGATTTTGGATTCATACATGTTAAAGTCACAAAGTGAGTTAGCATATGGTAAACAAAGAGTATTGTGAGGTTATCTTGGAGTTCCTAACAAAGTTAGGATTAAGTCTTTAGGGTGATTTCAGTGAGTCCATGGTTGGATAAGGATTTTGATGATTAGGTTTGGGAGTGAGAGGGATAATAGGCAAAGCACTTATCCTAAGTTCAAGGGTGTTTGAGTTAAGGTTCTTAGTTATTTTTTTTTTATGTTATTGGGTGATTCTTTGCCCTGGATTAAGGCACTAATCCATTCTCTGGAAGTGGTCCATCATCATCAATCACACACACATATAAATGATAAAATCTTTAATCAATTAGTAAAGGGGTATAAATTTCTATTAGTTAGTGATTCCTTTCAAGAAGTGAATCAAGGGTACACCTGCCTGAGCATTTAAGCTCAAAGTGTAGGAGGATCTCTTTGATCCTTGTTAATTGGGCCTTTTCCTTCCAGACTTTGGAGTGGTGATAGAGTCAGTGACATTTAGTTGTCAATCATAGTGTAAACCTGCAAGTAGAAATGAAGAGGGGAACCAATAGGGACAAAGAGTTAGAGGCTATGAAGATCAATTTTGTAGATTGTGTTGCAAGCCTACCAGCTTTGCAATATTGAATTAAGGTATAACTTTTTGTGAACACAGTTTTGTTACCCTCCTTACCTTTTTTTTTGTCATTTTTGTCAAAGGGGGAGAGATATATAGAAGAAAATTGTTATGGATACATACTCTTAGGGGGATTACATTATATAGAAAGGATTAATAAAGTCATAAGGATAGTATATATATGTTTTGTATTATGGCCACAATTTTGAGATTTTGAAGTTGTAAGACTTAGCCAATTTTCTCATATGTTGCCACCAATGACAAAGGGGGAGATTGTTGGAAATTTGGCTGAGTTGGTTACATAGATTTTGTCATTATGGAAATATATGATCTACATGAAGATCACACAGGTTAGAGAGCTAGTATGTCAGAGCGCAATGCAAAATTGTCTAAGTATGAGACATTGTATTTTTACTAGTGAACCTGAAGACAATTTTTGTTTGTGATGTTGATTAGAGTAATTTTAGTGCTTGTGCACTTGAATATAGAATCTATAGTGACTATTGAAGACTCAACTCAGAGTGCAAGTCAGTACGACATGTACAGAAGAAGTTATGACAGTTTTACTAAAGACAGTGCTAAGCTGATAGGACAAAATATAAAGATAGAATTGATAAAGAGTTAAGGGATTATTTTGTTTATCAAAATAATGACTTAACAATATAAAGGGATGACATCCTAGATGTTAAAACTTGGGTAAATTTATTTTGTAATATCGTAGCCGGCTAGAAAGTTATTAATCTTAATAAATTGTATAAATGTAATTGTAAATTGTAAGAAGGATAAAAAAAAGAAGTGATATGATGCGTGATATATGATGTATATGTAATAGCGATAGTGAAAGAGTAGAGAAGAGATATTGATGCAAGAAGTATAAGGTTATGTACCTTGACCTACTTTTGTAATCAGTGAATATTGTACATTACTTATTTGGGCAGTGGGCTCATCTGGTAATCGCATTTTGTACTGCCAACTCCTAACAGGGTTGAGGCTTCTAACAAGGCCTATAGTCCCTTAATCAGGACTGAGACACTATATACATGTAATAGACTCCTAACAGGGTCAACAGCCTTAACATGATACTCTTGATTAGTGGATCTTTGTGGGTACCATCCCCACCGGGCTTTTCCCTTGGCCAGGGTTTCCTCGAGAACAAATAATGTGTTATGAGTTCTTTTGTTTTATTTCTATGCACATTGTTTAGCTTTCTATGTTATGCATGCATTAAGATTATCTATTTTATCCATAATTGGGCAAAAGTAAAAGTTTGTAGAATACTGATTCACCTCCCCCTCTTAGTATTCCCTATTTCTAACATAGACTATATTTTATGGGGAGTATAAAAACATGGGACTCGGGGCTGATACTTCAAGGTGATCCAAATGGCCTGGGTTTCATGTGTTGAGTGCCTCTAGTGCTCAACCCTAGAGTGCATATGTGTTGCTCCAAATCTAGAACTGGCTACCTTCGGGAATCCCTGTTGACAGAGGTGATATCTAACATTCATTGATAGTGTGATAAACCACCCACCTTGTTTTAACAATAATTTGAATGTATGTGTTCCATAATTTTCTATGGAAATTGACATGAATAGAAGGGAGTTTTTCACTTTTGGGCTTGTATCTGTGATCAGATAGGTGTTTTTTCTTTTAATTTTCAATATTTTTTTAGATAGTCAATAATAAATGAAATTATTACTAGCAATCATATTTTGGTGTGTAATGGGTACATCGAAGAGGTGTGAAAAGTCAGGAAGGGAAATTTTGATCTATTTTGTACATAAATTTGTGTTAACATAAGATCAATTGGTACGTCATTTTGATTGCTCCAATTAAAAGATAATTAGGTTCAGAGAGAGAGACATGGAGTGTGTGTGTAGAAGTTAGAGAGATATATAGAGATAGGGCTAGGGGGGAAAACATGGTGTGTGAGAAAGAGACATGAAGATGAAGATAGAGATATAGGAGATAGATAGGCAAGGTAGAAACATAATGTGTGTGTAAGAGATAAATAGAGCTTTTATTATATAGAATATTATATATAATTATGACATTATTTCAAAAATAAATTTGATAATTTACATTATTTAAATATAATATATGATAATAATACTATATGAATTATATCAAATATTATATCTAATATTAATATAATTATATCATACACAATTGAATTTATATTATTTTTAAAAATTATATTTTAATTTTTTAATTACATATTATTAAATAAATATTTAAATTATTTCTTTTATAAAATATAATATATAATAATAAATACATAAAATATAAGAGATAATAATAAATACATAAGTAGGTAAGTAGTTTTTGGCGATCTTATATTATACTTTTGTAGATTTATTTGTTATATATTTTTTATTATATCTTACATTTTGTGTAATATAAAATTATTTTAAAAATAAAATTAAAAACTAACATTGAAAATATCAATACTTGTAATTAGATTATCCTTTGAGATTAATTATGCTATTTTGTTTCCTAAGTTTCTTATTTCTAAAAAAATTATTAATGTTAAAATAAAATTTCAAAAATATATAATAAGCATCAATGAATTGTTTTGTCCTTTCTTTTGTGTGGTATTGTAAATGGTAACTCTGTTTTTCCTTATTCATGCACAATTTGAAGGTAAAGTGCAAGGCACATTATGACACTTTTTTTTTTTTGGCAAAAGTGGACAAGCCACTAAATATATTATTTTTAAAAAAAAACTGATTCAAAAAAGGCTCAACTGGGAAAGAATAAGTAAGAAAACCCAGAATCATCGCCACGTACAAAAAATTGATCATTGATATTTACAATCTTACTTATATCGACGAAATGTTTGCCCAACATACAATTCGAAGATAATACTTTCTCCCATGATGACATAATTTGAACAATCAAAATACAAAAAATTCCTCCGAATCTGACAAAGTTTGATCCCTAGTACAAAATATCAAAAAATTGGAGCTAACTAAATTTTACTCCTCCATTTCTGCACATTCCACCACTTGTGGAGATACCTGAGCTCCCGAGGGTCGTGATGTAGTCTCCCAACCAATGGTCAGGTGGGGCTGAGGTGTAGCCTCCCAACCAGACCTGCATTTCAATCCTGAAGCTTCTGGAGACCCAACATGTGTCACTGACTCCCAAGTAAAAATTTGTTCACTAGTATGGGGTGTTAACCAACTTGAATCAGTAGCATCTTCACCCGACATCATTGACACTCCATGAACATGACCCCAAGTAGTTTCAAAATTGAAACCCTACGAAGAAAGCATCATACACTATTCACTAGGAGACAACTGAAGAGGAACACCCAAAGAGAACCCCTCATAATTCTGCAATGTATAGTTCTTGTTTGACAAAATCAACATATCCAAAATAGCATACCATATGCACTTCACTCGTTCTTCCAATTGAAAACCCAGAACCCTTGCTATGGCTTGTAGGGCCAATTTCATGAAGCAAGGGCTTTGCTTCTCGAACATTTTTTGCAATGCATCATACATGACCATGAATTCATGTTTCTAGATCAATTGAGACCAAAAAAAAAAAATGCCAACTAAAGCATTACCTGACCACAAATCATACTACTGCATAGCCCTTTTGAGCTTGTTGTAATTCCAAAATTGTTGGTGGATGACTTTCCTCACTAGTATTTCTAATAGAGGAACTGACTATAGTAGGTCCATAGCATTCAAGAAGAATATGGACACCAAATTTGACAGAAATAAAAAGTTCTTGGAGGAAGGGGATAAAATTTCTTCCCTGATTACATGCCTAATAGCCCGACGAATAGATGGTGTGTTAACAGAAAACATTACATCCATGGTGTGTTCATCAATTTGCAGGGGAAGAAAAATTTCCTCCACACTCAGAGTAATCCATATCCAATAATGTTTAGGCAACATGGCCCTATGGAATTGGTAACAAGACTCACACTTGACACAAAACTCCACTGGATTCGACATCTTCAGGTGATGAATTTGAGAGAGCACATAAACCTATTGTAGTGAATGAAGAAAGAGGTCTATCATGCCTATTTTAAGTACATCTAAAGGGGGGCACATAGGTACTGAGGCATGTGTGAATAACTATCAATCTTATGTAAACTCATGCTGAAAATATGAAGGACTAAATGCCATGTGAGTATAGTATTTGATCAGACACCAGATTGATCTTGCCTCATGTGAAATACACCACATGACCATTGTGAATATTTTTCATACCTAAATGACATCCTATTAGCAAAGAACTTCGTAGTCAAAGTTAAATTAGCATGATGTCTAATAACTATAATCTTTATTCCCGTAATGATGTCCAGTGTGTCCAAGTAAGATTGATTAAATCTAACAATCCACTAACTCAGAGTTAATTAACACTTTCAATTCCTTATGTTGTTCAATGAGTGTCCTTGGTTGAAATTTAAAATTAATCATACCATCACATCCTAAATTTGAAAGGAAATTTGCAACTTTATTTCCCTCCCTAAATGTGTGCGAAATAGTTACTTCATGAATTTGATTTATCAAATTCCATATCTGGTGAAGAACATACTCAAGATGCCATGAAAATGTTTGTCTCTTGATAGAGGCATTTACTATTACCTAAGAATCACCTTCAATCTGCACTTGTTGATAATCCCCTCTCTTTGCAAGAATTAATCCTAAAAGCAAAGCTTGAGCCTCTGCTAAATTATTAGTTCCTACTGGAAAAGGTGCAGTTGTAATTGCAAGCACTTTCCCTTTACAATCTCTTAAACATGCCCCTAATCCTAATTTACCTGGATTTCCTCTGGAGGCTCCATCAAAATTGAGCTTCACAAGTCCTGAATGAGGAGGCTTCCAATGCACTGTTGATCTGTCTACTTTTGATTGTGTTTTACTGATTGTTCTAATTCCTAATGGAATAAATAATGATTTCTATTCACACAGAATGATTCCATCCCATGAAGTAATAACTAGATTGGTCTTACATCTATTAAGGCACATTATGACTCTTAAACTTTAAAATAATAGATAAAGTATGATTATTTAAAAAAATGGTTATTATTATTATATTAGCAACCATTTCCCGGTATTCTCTTTTGAATTTATGCAGTGGGAATGGAAATACATCAGGTGCATCAATCTATTGACTGTAAACACACATGTCCGACAAGGAAAAAGATAGTGATTTGAAACAAAAAATACTAAAAAAGAGTTGAAAATAATGTAACGGTGACAAAGGTTGCAATTGTGTCAAAAATCACCTAATAGTGTTCAGATAGGGAATGTCTTAAGCATAGTTAATATAAAGTGAAATAAAAATAATATATTTTAAAGTTTATAATTTCAAGTTGGTTAGGAGGGAACATCAAGCTATTGCATATTTTCTAATAAGGATTCACTTCTATCTACTAATTTCTTAATTACTAATTTTAAGAAAATCAAAACAATGATAATTAAAATTCATTCATAAATATATCATATACTAATAGTGCACAATTAAAAGGATATTTGTATATAAATATTAGCAATTTTTAAATGACTACTAGGACATTTTTACATAAGTATTGGTAATTTTTGAAGTAGTTGTAGTGCATAGTTTTGGGGCATCTTTAAGTAGATATTGAACAACACTTTGAAATGACCACTTTTTGACACTTGTGGGCATAATGGATTCCATAGCATGTGTTGTTAATATGAAGAAGCCAAAACAATATTTATAAACTTATTTAAGTCGCACATGAAGACAACAAAAAAATTGTTAAAATTTGATGTATCGTTCAAGATCTATAGATTCAATAGTTAGGTATAACGACTAGTATTATGTTTACCCTATAGGCCTTTTAAGAATAATTTGAGTATACATTCTATATAATTTTAACAAAAAAATATTAAACTACTATATATATATTTCATAATAAAAAAGATATTATTAATATAAAATAATATATTCATAAAATTGTGAAGCTAGTGTAAAGCTTTTTAACTATAATTTGAATGTATGTATTTTTTTAATAAATTTTAACAATAATTTAAATGGATGTATTCTATAAAATTATATCAAAATGGAATTTAACATAAAATGTAAAGGCATACATGAAATTAATATTAATATAAAAATGAAATAAAAATGAAAAATATTTCAAAATTATAGAATTCTAAGTTAATTATATGCTTATTTTTTATCAAGAGAAAATTGATTTTATAGGGACTAGAAACCCAAGTACAAAACAACAAAAGAAAAAATAGGATAACCAAATACAAACCAACAACAAGTCTCACGCCAAGTCACACTTTTATGAAGGAAAATGTTAACAACACCAACACTGTTCAACTTCAACAACATAAAAGTGACATTTATGTTTTAAATTTCAAGATTATGTAAATTAATAAAATGTGTAAAACTCGATAAAGTTTATGGAAATTATTTTTAAAAAAATATTTGAACAAGAATTGATGTAGTTTTTTAATTTTTAAAGTTTAGTTTTTAATTGTTGAAAAATGTTGAAAATCAAAGGTCTAGGGTAAATAATATTTTTTTGCTCTGATTTCATCCATGTAAATCGTTGTGTTGTGGTATGGATGTTATTTATGCTTATATTTATTTTAAATTTCTATAATTGTTGAAAAGATCTAAAAGTTTTGCATAAATCTTCTCTCAAGGTTTGTGTAGGAGGTTGTTCTTATATCTTAACTTTGTTACATCCCATTATGCAACATTTAGATATTAGAACAATTATAGAGAAATATTTTTGTATAGACAAATTAATGATCAAGATACTTTTATGACTATATTTTATCTTATTCATAAATTCTATCTCTTTAATCTACCATCCATTTATCCATAAATCTTATTTTCTTTGAGTAATAATTAGTAAAAAATAAAATGGAAAGGGGCCAATCAATTTGTAGGAAAAATAAAATTTAAGTGAAGATATAAGAATAAGCATGATTAAACAAAGTCTTATTATTACAAATGATTGAAATTAGATATATAAATTATTCAATGTATGATTATGTATGTCATTCTACCTCTTTTCATCATATTAAGAAATTTGCACGATTATAGAAGAACTCTTTTACATACACAAGTTGATAATCAAGATACTTTTATGACTCTTTTATCTTATTCATAGATTTCATCTCTTTAACCTACTATGTATCTTAGTCTAAAATTTTGAGTAACAAATTATACTAAAAAAATTAGAAAAATGATCTTAGATATTATGTGCAAACTTAAAAGTCATCTTCTATGTCATGTGGACAATCAATTTTTTATATATATATATAAAATTAAAATAATGTGATAAACATGATTATGAAAAATCATATGATTATATATCTCATTCTACTAAGTTGTATCTTATTAAGAAATAGAACAATTATATAAGAATACATTTACACACATTACTTTAGTTTATCTTATAATTCGTAAATCTAATTGTTGCCCAAAATTTCCCTATCATTCATTTTTGGCCATGGTTCCTGTTTTCCAAAAGAAATGCTCAAGGTCGAAACTCTCTATGTTTTCTGCCTTTTAATGTCGAGAGTCTAGTGTGTTTTCTGCTCAAGTGTCAAAAAATTAGTGTGTTTTTGACCTCCTCTTTGCAGGCTCGGGCTGTTTTTGCCTTTTGGTCTGAAAATTTAGTGTGTTTTCAACCTCTCAGCTCTAAAAATTTGGTGTGTTTTCGACCTTCACTTGAAAAACCTCTGTGTTTTTGGCATCGTCTATGTTTTCACCACTAAGCGTGCAACTCTGATCAGGTGGGTCCTAGTGCCTAAGGCCATTCCATTGCAGTCAAGATCCAACAACTATCGCATGATCGCATGGGATCTCCCAATCCCATGAGATCACGCGACAACCGTTGATGTGGTATCTCCAATCGGTGGTCAACCAGTGGTTATTGGGGTGGCATCACATGGTTTGTTGCATGATTGCATGGACTCTTCTGAGCCCATGCGACCATGTGAAAAACTGTCAGCGGTTTCGGTGGTGGTGGTTCATGGTTCAGCAGTTAATGTCAAGCGGTTGGTCGCATGATCGCATGCGGTCTCGTGACCGCATGAGATCATGTGACAAACCATCAACTACGATAGGCAGTTAGTGGGGCCCGAGGTTTCTAAATTGGTGCAAGTATGAGGAGATCCGACGGTGGTCGTATGATCTCATGGGATCTTCCGATCCCATGCAATCATGCGACAACCGTTAGATGAGAATCTAGTGGTTGTGGTGCGTCCTGTGCTTGGAGTGCTAAGGTGTTTGTTGGGGTAGCAGTCAGGATGAGTAAGGGAGTGACATGTGGTAATACTGGGCTTAGGGTTTGGCAAGCTTTGCATGGTTGCGTAGTTGGAGGTGGGCCCAGTTCTATGTTTGGTCGGGTAATCTCGCATTGAAAAGAGGAATATTCCTTCTATCTAGCGATTCAGTGACTTCCCTTAGTCAGATAATCTCCTAACGGAAAGAAATATGCCAAAAAAAATTTGAGACTCAGCGACTGCCATCGGATGAAGCAGAGATCAACGAATTTCACATAGTCACTGAAGAGGTGCCCGAGGTTAAGAAAGTTCACGCGACTTGGCGACAAGGGAAATTTGCACTTGAGGTAAACCGTGGCAAGGTTTGGTAGGTAGCAGATTTTTTGGGGCCCAGATGTCTTATTTGGTGGGGGGGGGGGAAGTTTCTCAAGAGGTTGTCACATGATCGCATGAAGGCCTTTCAGCATCATGTGATCATGTGACCATTACTTTGTCAATGATGGCAATTTCAAAGGGGTGTCGCATGATCGCATGAACCTTTTTTGGCTCATGCGATCATGCAACCAGGTTCATTTCAAAGTGGAGTGTCTTGTTTTTTATGGGCTTTCTTTTGAGGAGAATGCTTGCAGGTGCGGGCAGGTAAAAATTGATGATTTCTAGAGGTGGTTGCAATTGGATAGATATTTGCAGAGATCTTTTGGGTGTCATTTTGAGTCCTTTCTAGTATGGGATCAGATTTGAACATTCATGATAGGGTCCAGCTTGCAGAGAGGTAGATGGATGAGGTTTTTATCTTGGCAAGGTTGATTAATTCAAGGATGGACACGCAAAGGGAAAATATCTGATCGGCCATGATATTTTTAGAGCATATTTATGATCAGAAGTGATTGGCCAAGGGTTGATTATTAAATTGTAAAATCTATGTAGCCCTAAAAGTTTGGTTCTTGCCTATGTGCAGTGAGTTGTATATATTCTTTTTTGGAGCCTGTAGTGCTCAGAATTCACATTTTGTAAAAAGAAAGTCACTTTTCTGGGAAAATCATCTGTAGCATTTCTTCCTGCTCCCTATTTTTCTACATCCTATAAGTTTTCATTGATAATACAAATATTATAAAGCATTCTGTGACATTTTCCTTGTCCTCATGCCTTCCTTGTTTGGCTTGTCTCTTATTGGATTGAAGTTTATGCATGTTTTCAATGGAAATTGGAGTTCTTAGTCCCTTTCACTTTCTACAATTTTGAGTGTTACTATGTTTGATCTGATTTAGGTGTTTTGTGGGTATACTACAACCCCTAGCAGCCTTGTCTCATTCCTACACCTAGTTGTAGAAAAGGATGTTTGTTTGCAGGTCATAGGTTGAGTCTTCTGTTCAGGCCTTCCTATGAAATACTTATGCAAGCCTATCTAGTGAGTGGTGACTTATTAGACCTGATTCCTCCATTGATCTCATCCCTCTATACTGAGATCCAAACCCAAGTTCGGTGCATCACCTAGTAGGTAGATTTGCTTTCAGTCATTTCCTCTCATGTACTCCTTCTATCCCTTTCCCTCAAAAGTTTAATTTCATGTTAAAAGCAAATTTGGGTGACTATCCAAGAGGAACCAACCTAGAACCTAGAGGTCTCATCTCAGTTAGCAAAAGGTCCCACAACCTTGAGATGATTCCCTTGTTATATTGAGTTATCAAGACTACGAGAGCTTGAACTAAGGGTGCAAATTCAGTGTATAACATTTCTAGCATGCCCGATGGGACTGAAGTTCAGATTCATGTTCAAGGTATGCTATTTTTGATATGGTGGTAGCATGGTATAGGCCTAGAAGAGGTCATTTTGCTACATATCTGGCAACTCCAGAGGGTCCACTAGTTTCAAAGATTAGATGTTGGTATGTTTTCAATCTTCATATTCAAGTTCCAGCTGATTGCATGAGTAGACATGTCAAGTTACTATGGACAGTCAGGTTACTCACCACCCTATTGTGAGAATAATACTCAACCAGCTAGTTTTCAGCCTTACCAAAGTCACCCAAAGCCTCCTTTTACCCCAAGCTATTATACTTCTCAAGGGTATCAGTATATCTAGTATGCCCCAAATGAGTTTTCCCTTGTGCAAAGTTATGAGAGAGCTCTCAGGAGGGATGGATCATGGGCACAAGAGGCACAATAGTAGATGCAAAGCTAGTTACCCCATCCTGTGTACCACCCCCCCTCCCCTTCTCAGTCTATCCAGCGATAGATGCAGACTTTGAGCTCAGACTTCAAGGAGATGCAAGAGGCAAAGAGTCTATTTCTTGATTGAGTTAAGCAAGTGACTGAACTCAGGGAGCTCAGAGAGCAGGAGGCTCAAAGTTATTATGAAGAGGAGTCAACTCCCTACCAGGAGATGGAAGCCCAAAGCTATGAGTAGGGGTTCATTCCTTACCAAGTGGTAGAGACTCTTGTTGATGAGTAGCAAGCAAGGCCGTTTCAAGAGGAGATTAGGCACCGAGCTGAAATTGAGACAACAAGGTTGAGATCACTGATTGCTCAAGAGGAAGCTCCTAGGCCCAAAATTTCAAGCTGGAGGGCCCATTTAGCTCAAGATCCTACACATGAGGAGCCAAGAAAGCATTCATTTCCAAGATTTAAAGAAGCTATGCCTTCTTTGTCTTCCCCCTTGCCCCATCAATTTTGCATCCCAAGTTTTAAGGCAAAAAACTCTTTTAAAGAGGAAGTGCTTGAGATGTAGCCCACCACTCTACAAGAGCAGCCAGTTCAAGAAAAAGTTTCATCCCAAGAGGCCCCTATGGTCTCTCAAGATGATGAGGTAATATGGATACCCCAATGGACTCTGCCTCCTAGCTGTCAGATGCCAAGCTTTTCTAATGACACTAGTCTGGTGTCTAAGCAAGGACTGGTGAATGAGCTTTCATGTGATGAGGAGGAGAGGGCATCTAAGGTATCAGTGTAGAGTGGTGACTGTGGTGAAAATGAGCAGCAAGGTGGGGAGGTGGAGCTTGATGCTCAGCCTGAGCTCTTGGCTAGTTTGTATGATGAGCTTCCCCTCTTTGTTGATGATAAAGAAGAGACCATGCCATTACCTATGGATGAAGGTCAATCAAAATAGTAGGTCCACCATCAATAAGAGGTTGATACAGAAGAGAATGCCATGTCCTTGATGGGTGAGCTACCTTGTTTTATGGAGCAGAATGATGAAGCCATGGGAGAGGCTTTCCAAGAAAAGGACAAAGACAAAAGCCTTGAGGAAGGGCATGAATTTTTGGATATCTTTGAAGCCTTTTGTGACAAATTGGATGTTGAACCCCTATTCCTTGAAATGGAGGTTCAAGGTCATATGTATATCAAAGAAGGCCTGGTCTTGGATTGCCCTTTTCACAAGGAGCTACTGCATGAGCAAGATTTGGAATTAGCTCCAAACCTTCAAGTCATTGACAACTTTGATGAGCTCTTGGCTAGTTTAAAGGAAGAGGATGAGAGTCCCTTGTCCATGGACGATGAGTTGACATGGCTGTCCATGATGGAGGACAACCACAAAGATAAAGAAGAAACCAGCAATGAAAGTCCTACCTTTAGACTTTCAAGAGGTTGCCCCATCAGATACTTGGCCCAGAAGGAGTTCACTGAGACACCTCCATATGATCCATTTGAGGTGAGTGAACTTGATCTTGTTTTTGCAGAGGTAGCATATCCTCATTTGCCAAATTTTTGTATACCTGATATCCTTGTAGCTATTTTCATGTGTTCAGTGCAAAATGTCTTATTGAGGAAAGGTAGCTACTTCAACATGCCAGTGAATGGCTTTGTTTAACTAGGTTTCTACACTAGTTAGTTTAGGTTACGATAGGTTTCCCTATTTTTCTTTCCCCTATTTTCTAGAGTAGTTTCCTATTTTCCAAGAAGTGCTTGTGCACAGTTTGTCTTCCCAGTTTAGTTTTTATCTCTAAAAGTTTTTGTGCTCAAAAGAAGTGACTCCTATTCCCAATGGATGTGTCAAGGTAACTGGTCCAATGTCTAGTAGGCTGACATCCCATAGAGGTCGCCAAAATGTTGCCCAAAATTTCCTTGTCATTCATTTTTTGCCACGATTCTTGTTTTCCAAAAGAAATGCTCAATGTCGAAACTCTCTGTGTTTTTTGTCTTTTAATGTCAAGAGTCCATTGTGTTTTCTGCTCAAGTGTCAAAAATCCAGTGTGTTTTCAACCTCCTCTCTATAGGCTCGAGCTGTTTCTGCCTTTTGGTCCAAAAATTTGGTGTGTTTTCGAACTCTTAGCTTTGAAAATTTGGTGTGTTTTTACCTTCACTCAAAAACCCTTTGTGTTTTCAGCACCATCTATATTTTCACCCCTAAGCATGCAACTCTAATCAGGTGGGTCCTAGTGCCTAAGGCCATTCCAGGACAGTCAAGATTCGACAGCTGTCGCATGATCACATGGGATCTCTAGATCCCATGAGATCACGTGACAACCATTGATGCAATATCTCCAATCAATGGTCAACCAGTGGTTATCAGGGTGGCATCACATGATTTGTCACATGATCATATGGGCTCTTCGAGCCCATGTGACCATGCGACAAACTATTAGTGGTTTCAGTGGCGGTGGTTCACAGTTTGGTAGTTAACTTCAAGCAGTTAGTTACATGATTGCATGCGGTCTCGAGACCGCATGAGATCATGTGACAAATCATCAACTACGACAGGCAATTAGTAGGGCCCGAGGTTTCTACATTGGCACAAGTGCGAGGAGATCTGATGGTGGTCGTATGATTTCATGGGATCTTCCAATCCCATGTGATCATGTGACAACTGTTAGATGGGAATCTAGTGATTGCGGTGGGTCCTGTGCTTGGGGTGTCAAGGTGTTTGTTGGGGTAGTAGTCGGGATGAGTAAGGGAGTGACATGTGGTAGTACTAGGCTTTGGGTTTGGCAAACTTTGCATGGTTGGGTAGTTGGAGGTGGGCTCAGTTCTATGTTTAGTCAGGTAATCTCGCATTGAAAAGAGGAATATTCCTTCTATCTAGCTATTTAGCGACTTCCCTTAGTCAGGTAATCTCCTGACAGAAGGGAATATGCCAAAAGTTTTTCAAGACTCAGCGACTGCTGTCAAATGAAGTAGAGATCAACGGATTTTGCATAGTCCCTGAATAGGTGCCCAAGGTTAAGAAACTTCACCTGACTTGGCGACAAGGGAAATTTGAACCTGAGGTAAACCGTGGCAAGGTTTGGCAGGTGGCTTATTTTACGGGGTCCAAATGTCTTATTTGGCAAGGGGGAGGTAATTTCTCAAGAGGTTGTTGCATGATCACATGAAGGCCTTTCGGCCTCATGTGATCATGTGACCATTACTTTGTCAACGGTGGCAATTTCAAAGGGGTGTCGCGTGATCGCATGAACCTTTTTTGGCTCATGCGATCATGCGACCAAGTTCATTTCAAAGCGGAGTGGCTTGTCTTTTATGGGCTTTCTTTTGAGGAGAATGCTTGCAGGTGGGGGCAGGTAAAAATTGATGATTTCTAGAGGTGGTTACAGTTGGATAGATATTTGCAGAGATCTTTTGGGCACCATTTTGAGTCCTTTACAGTATGGGATCAGATTTGAACATTCATGACAGGGTCTAGCTTGCAGAGAGGTAGATGGATGAGGTTTTTGTCTTGGCAAGGTTGATCAATTCAAGGATGGACATGCAAAGGGAAAATATTTGATTGGCCATGATATTTTTAGAGCATATTTTTTATCAGAAGGGACTAGCCTAGGGTTGATTATTAAATTGTAAAATCTATGTAGCCCTAAAAGTTTGGTTCCTGCCTGCATGTAGTGAGTTGTATATATTCTTTTTTGGAGCCTGTAGTGCTCAGAATTCACATTTTGTAAAAAGAAAGTCACTTTTTTGGGAAAATCATCTGTAGCATTTCTTCCTGCTCCCTATTTTTCCACATCCTCTAAGTTCCCATTGATAATACAAATATTGTAAAGCATTCTATGACATTTTCCTTGTCCTCATGCCTTCCTTGTTTGGCTTGTCTCTTATTGGATTGATGTTTATGCATGTTTTCAATGGAAATTGGGGTTCTTAGTCCCTTTCACTTTCTATGATTTTTTGTGTTACTATGTTTGATCTGATTTAGGTGTTTTGTGGGTATAATACAACCCCTAGCAGCCTTGTCTCATTCCTACACCTAGTTGCAGAAAAGGATGTTTGTTTGTAGGTCATAGGTTGAGTCTTCTATTTAGGCCTTCCTATGAAATACTTATGCAAGCCTATCTAGTGAGTGGTGACTTATTAGACCTGATTCCTCCATTAATCTCATCCCTCTATACTGAGATCCAAACCCAAGTTCGGTGCATCACCTAGTAGGTAGATTTGCTTTTAGTCATTTCCTTTCATGTACTCCTTCTATCCCTTTCCCTCAAAAGTTTAATTTCATGTTAAGAAAAAATTTGGGTGACTATCCAAGAGGAACCAGCCTAGAACCTGGAGGTCTCATCTCGGTTAGCAAAAGGTCCCACAACCTTGAGATGATTCCCTTGTTATACTAAGTTATCAAGACTACTAGAGCTTGAACTAAGGGTGCAAATTCAATGTATAACATTTCTAGCACGCCCGGTGGGATTGAAGTTCAGATTCATGTTCAAGGTATGCTATTTTTGATATGCTGGTAGCATGCTATAGGCCTAGAAGAGGTCATTTTGCTACATATTTGGTGACTCCAGAGGGTCCACTGGTTTCAAAGATCAGATGCTGGTATGTTTTCAATCTTCATATTCAAGTTCCAACTGATTGCATGAGTAGACATGTCAAGTTACTATGGATAGTCAGGTTATTCACCACCTTATTATGAGAATAATGCTCAACTGGCTAGTTTTCAGCCTTACCAAAGTCACCCAAAGCCTCTTTTTACCCCAAGCTATTATACTTCTCAAGGGTATCAGTATATCCAGTATGCCCCAAATGAATTTGCCCTTGTACAAAGTTATAAGAGAGCTCTCAAGAGGGATGGATCATGGGCACAAGAGGTACAACAGAAAATGCAAAGCCAGTTACCCCATCCTATTTACCACCCCCCATCCCCTTCTCAGTCTATCTAGCGATAGATGCAAACTCTGAGCTCAGACTTCAAGGAGATGCAAGAGGCAAAGATTTTATTGTTTGATTTAGTTAAGCAAGTGACTAAACTCAGGGAGCTCAGAGAGCAGGAGGCTCAAAGTTATTATGAAGAGGAGTCAGCTCCCTACCAGGAGATGGAAGCCCAAAACTATGAGTAGGGGTTCATTCCTTACCAAGCAGTAGAGACTCTTATTGATGAGTAACAAGCAAGGTAGTTTTTAAGAGGAGATTAGGCACCGACCTGAAATTGAGACAGCAAGGTTGAGAACATTGATTTCTCAATAGGAAGCTCCTAGGCCCAAAATTCCAAGCTAGAGGGCCCATTTTCCTCAAGAACCTACACATGAGGAGCCAAGAAAGCATTCATTTCCAAGCTTTAAAGAAGCTATGCCTTCTTTGTCTTCCCCCTCGCACCCTTAATTTTGCATCCCAAGTTTTAAGGAAAAAAACTCTTTTCAAGAGCCTGTGCTTGAGATGCAGCCCAACACTCTACAAGAGCAGCCCATTCAAGAAAAAGTTTCATCCCAAGAGGCCCCTATGGTCTCTCAGGATGATGAGGTAATATGGATACCCCAATGGACTCTACCTCCTAGCTGTCAAATGCCAAGCCTTTGTAAGGACACTAGTCTGGTGTCTAAGCAAGGACTGGTGAATGAGCTTTCATGTGATGAGGAGGAGAGGGCATCTGAGGTATCAGTGCAGAGTGGTGACTGTGGTGAAAATGAGCAGCAAGGTGGGGAGGTGGAGGTTGATGCTCAGCCTAAGCTCTTGGCTGGTTTGTATGATGAGCTTCCCCTCTTTATTGATGATAAAGAAGAGACCATGCCATTACCTATGGCTGAAGGTCAATTAGAATAGCAAGTCCACCATCAATAGGAGGTTGATACAAAAGAGAATGCCATGTCCTTGATGGGTGAGCTGCCTTGTTTTATGGAGCAGAATGATGAAGCCATGGGAGAGGCTTTCCAAGAAAAGGACAAAGACAAAAGCCTTGAGGAAGGGCATGAATTTTTGGATATCTTTGAAGCCTTTTGTGACAAATTGGATGTTGAACCCCTATTCCTTGGAATGGAGGTTCAAGGTCATATGTCTATCAAAGAAGGCCTGGTCTTGGATTTCCCTTTTCACAAGGAGCTACTGCATGAGCAAGATTTGGAATCAGCTCCAAATCTTCAAGACATTGATAGATTTGATGAGCTCTTGGTTGGTTTAAAGGAAGAGGATGACAGTCCCCTATCCATGGATGATGAGTTGACATGGCTGTCTATGATGGAGGACAACCACAAAGATAAAGAAGAAACCAACAATGAAAGTCCTACCATCAGACTTTCAAGAGGCTGCCCCATCAGATACTTGGCCTAGAAGGAGTTCACTAAGACACCTCCATATGATCCATTTGAGGTGAGTGAACTTGATCTTGTTTTTGTAGAGGAAACATATCCTCATTTGCCAAATTTTCATATGCCTCATATCCTTGTAGCTATCTTCATGTGTTCAGTGCAAAATGTCTTATTGAGGAAAGGTAGCTACTTCAACATGCCAGTGAATGGCTTTGTTTAACCAAGTCTCTACACTGGTTAGTTTAGGTTAGGATAGGTTTCCCTATTTTTCTTTCCCCTATTTTCTAGAGTAGTTTCCTATTTTCGAAGAAGCACTTGTGCATGGTTTTTCTTCCCAGTTCAGTTTTTGTCTCTAAAAGTTTTTGTCCTCAAAAGAATTTACTCCTATGCCCAATGAATGTGTTAAGACAACTGGTCCAATGGCTAGCAGGCTGACATCCCACAGAGGTCGCTAAAATGTTGCCCAAAATTTCCCTGTCATTCATTTTTGGCCACAGTTCCTATTTTCCAAAAGAAATGCTCAAGGTCAAAATTCTCTATGTTTTCTGTCTTTTAATGTCTAGAGTCCAGTGTGTTTTCTGCTCAAGTGTCAAAAACCTAATGTGTTTTTGACCTCCTCTCTACAGGCTCGGGCTATTTCTACCTTTTGGTCTAAAAATTTGGTGTGTTTTCGACCTTCACTTGAAAACCCTTTGTGTTTTTGGCATCATTCGTATTTTGGCCCCTAAGCACGCAACTCCGATCAGGTGGGTCCCAGTGCCTAAGGCCATTCTACTATAGTCAAGATCCCATAGCTGTCGCATGATTGCATGGGATCTCTTGATCCCATGAGATCACATGACAACCGTTGATGCGGTATCTCCAATCAACGGTCAACCAGTAGTTATCGGGGTGGCATCACATGGTTTGTCACATGATCGCATGGGCTCTTCTGAGCCCATGTGACCATGCAAAAAATTGTCAGTGGTTTTGGTGGTGGTGGTTCATGGTTCAGTAGTTAACGTCAAGCAGTTGGTCGCATGATCGCATGCAATCTCATGATCGCATGAGATCATGTGACAAATCATCAACTACGACAGACAGTTAGTGGGGCCCAAGGTTTCTACATTGGCACAAGTGTGAGGAGATCTGAAGGTGGTTGTATGATCTCATGGGATCTTCTAATCCCATGTGATCATGCGACAACCATTAGATGGGAATCTAGCGATTGTGGTGGGTCCTGTGCATGGGGTGCCAAGGTGTTTGATGGGGTAGAAGTCAGGATGAGTAAGGGAGTGATACGTGGCAATACCGGGCTCAGGGTTTGGAAAGCTTTGCACGGTTGCGTAGTTGGAGGTGGGCCCGGTTCTATGTTTGGTCAAGTAATCTCATGTTAAAAAGAGGAATATTCCTTCTATCTAGCGATTTAGCGACTTCCCTTAGTCGGGTAATCTCCTGACGGAAGGGAATATGCCAAAAGTTTTTCAAGACTCAACGACTGCCATCGGATGAAGTAGAGATCAATGGATTTTGTGTAGTTTCTGAATAGGTGCCTGAGGTTAAGAAAGTTCATGTGACTTGGTGACAAGGGAAATTTGAACCTGAGGTAAACCGTGGCAAGGTTTGGCAGGTGGCGGATTTTGTGGGGCCCAGATGTCTTATTTGGCAGGGGGAGGCAGTTTCTCAAGAGGTTGTCGCATGATTGCATGAAGGCCTTTTGGCCTCATGCGATCATGCGACCATTACTTTGTCAGCGGTGGCAATTTCAAATTGGTGTCACATGATCACATGAACCTTTTTTGGCTCATGCGATCATGTGACTAGGTTCATTTCAAAGTGGAGCAGCTTGTTTTTTATGGGCTTTCTTTTGAGGAGAATGCTTGTAGGTGCGGGCAGGTAAAAATTGATGATTTCTAGAGGTGGTTGCAATTTGATAGATATTTGTAGAGATCTTTTGGGCACCATTTTGAGTCCTTTCCAGTATGGGATCAGATTTGAACATTCATGATAGGGTCCAGCTTGCAGAGAGGTAGATGGATGAGGTTTTTGTCTTGGCAACGTTGATCAATTCAGGGATGGACACACAGGGAAAATATCTGATTGGCCATGATATTTTTTAGAGCATATTTATGATCAAAAGCGACTGGCCTAGGGTTGATTATTAAATTGTAAAATCTATGTAGCCCTAAAAGTTTGGTTCCTTCCTTCGTGCAGTGAGTTGTATATATTCTTTTTTGGAGCTTGTAGTGCTCAGAATTCACATTTTGTAAAAAGAAAGTCACTTTTCTGGGAAAATCATCTGTAGCATTTCTTCCTACTCCCTTTTTTTCCACATCCTGTAAGTTCTCATTGATAATACAAATATTTTAAAGCATTCTGTGACATTTTCCTTGTCCTCATGCCTTCCTTGTTTGGCTTGTCTCTTATTGGATTGAAGTTTATGCATGTTTTTAATGGAAATTGGGGTTCTGAGTCCCTTTCACTTTCTACAATTTTGTGTGTTACTATGTTTGATTTGATTTAGGTGTTTTATGGGTATACTACAACCCCTAGCAGCCTTGTCTCATTCCTACACCTAGTTGCATAAAAGGATGTTTGTTTGCAGGTCATAGGTTGAGTCTTTTATTCAGGCCTTCCTATGAAATACTTATGCAAGCTTATCTAGTGAGTGGTGACTTATTAGACCTGATTCCTCCATTGATCTCATCTCTCTATACTGAGATCCAAACCCAAGTTCGGTGCATCACCTAGTAGGTAGATTTGCTTCCAGTCATTTCCTTTCATTTACTCATTCTATCCCTTTCCCTCAAAAGTTTAATTTCATGTTAAGAGAAAATCTGGGTGACTATCCAAGAGGAACCAGCCTAGAACCTGGAGGTCTCATCTCGGTTAGCAAAAGGTCCCACAACCTTGAGATGATTCCCTTATTATACTGAGTTATCAAGACTTCAAGAGCTTGAACTAAGGGTGAAAATTCAGTGTATAACACTAATCTCTTTGAGAAAAGTGCTTATGATGTGGAGGCTAAGGGGTAGTATTCTATGAAATAGAGCCAACCAATTTATAGGTAAGGGTAGATCTTCATGCTACTTACCTTATTTCTACTAGCAGCTACTGGTCAACTTTTTGTGGCATGATGGCCCATGCATGAAAAATTTAAAAAAAAAAAAGGTCTTAAAAAACTACACGAAAACATAGGTAAGGCTAAAAAGCAAGTCAAGCTAACATGCTAGCCATAATTAAACAAAGCAAGTCAAGATAACATGCTAGCCAAAATGTAACATTTACTTGAGAACACCACTCCAAGGCCAACAAAATGTGATCACAAATCAAGACAGAGTGGGCATGAATGAAAACATAGAAATTATTCTAGACAACTACAAAGTGACTCAGGCCAATGGAGTTGAAGCTTCTGAGGGCTCTGTGTAGACATACTTGGGGAGGCTGTGGAGACCCTACTCATGCACTATTATCTTGAATACTTACCTCAACGGTTTTATTGATCCAGAGGGCTAGTTATTATGGCCTGGCCATGACAACTCACATACTATATTTTATGGGGAGTATAATAGCATGGGACCTAGGGCTGATACTTCGAGATGATGCAAATGGCTTGGGTTTCATGTGCTAAGAACCTCCAGTGCTCAACCCTATAGTGCATCTGCATTTCTCTAGATCCAAAACTAGTTTCCTTCGGGAATCCCTGCTGACGAAGGCGATATCTAATATTCATTGATAGTGTGTTAAACCACCCACCTTGTTTTTAAAATAATTTGAATGTATGTGTTCCATTAATTTCTATAGAAATTGACATGAATAGAAGGGAGTTTTTCTCTTTTGGGCTTGTATGTATGTTCAAATAGGTGTTTTTTTTTTAATTTTCAATTTTTTTTAGATAGTCATAGTAATAAAAGAAATTATTACTAGAAATCATATTTTGGTGTGTAATGGGTACATTGAAGAGGTTTGAAAAGTGAGGAAGTGAAATTTTGATCTATTTTGTACATAAATTTGTGTTAACATAAGATCAATTAGAAGGTAATTTTGATTTCTCCAAATTAACTATGCATCAACTTATAAGGATCCAAACATGACTGAAACAAAACCTTCCAATTAAAAGATAATTAGGTTCAAAGAGAGAGAGAGACATGGACTAGGTGTGTGTAGAAGTCAGAGAGATATATAGAGATTAGGCAAGGGGGAAAAACATGGTGGGTGTGAGAAAGAGACATGAAGATATTTAGATAGAGATATAGGAGTGTATCATCTTAAAATGGAAGCACTTCCATGGTAATAATGTTTAGCCCTCTAAGTAAGTGGTATGGGGTCATGTGAAGCACCTTGAATGGGTATTTGACTGGATCTGGCTGTTTCCCCCCTGTTATGCTTCTCTCCCCCTGTTTCTAGCCTCTTTCTAACAATTTTCTCTGAGAAACTAAAAACTTTGACTTTTTGGGTCAAGGATGAACTGATGGGTCAAGGATGACCTCAAATTTGACCTAGGTCAAGTTCAACCTTGACTTTGACCTAGGGTAGAGTCGACTTCATCCTTGACCCCAGGTCCAGATTTTAGATTCTGGGAGTTTCAAGATGTTGGGCTTTGTAAAGTTTTATTTCTCACTTTCGGGTTGACTATTTCAAATTTCAGAATGGTAAACTCTTAAATGATATTTAATCTAGGTCCATTTCTATGGGTTAAGGTTAATTTGGATTTAATTCTCCAATGTTAGCCTCTCTAGAATTTTGTGCCCTAGATCACTATAAAAGGAAGCCTTCCTCTCTCATTTTCACATTCACTTTTCATGAGCAAGCATCCACTCGCCATTGAATTCAAGTATTTAAGTTAAATCAAGTGATCAAGAAAGCAATAAGGAGAAGGAAATGAAGCAAGAATTCATTCATCCTCAAGCATTCAAGCATTTAAGCATTCATCAAGGAGGTCCATTGTTAGCCATTGAAGGAACTCAATCTCTTTGGAGACCTCTTGTTGAAGATTTCTCCATCCACATTCATTCAAGCTTCCTCCTAGTCCAAGATCTATTCAAGATTGGTGTTGAAGATATAATGACATTGATCAGACATCCTACATACATTTTTACATCCATACTTGTGGATTCAAGGATTCGAATCCTCCACAAGGGTTTCAAGATAAGCAAGGTGAATAGTTCCATTTACTTTCTTTATTTACATTGCAATTTCAATTACATTTCAAGGTTGATTCCAAATTGGGGTTTGACCAAGGCAAATGCCCCATCCAAACAACAAAAACCATTTCTATTGCAGGTACAGGTATAGGACAATGAATTGAAGTTCAGATTTGGATACCCTTTTCGGCAAGCTTTCGAGATTCACAAATAGAATTTCTGTCAGAGCTATTTTGGGTCAAGTTCGACCTTCAGTGGGGGGTAAGATTGTACCCCAGGGTAAGATTGTGCCCCACAATCTGGGTCAAAGTCAACCTAGCTCTGAAAGACATAAAGTTTTCTGGGTTTTCTCTATCTCGACATTTCTAGTCTGGAGTAGGTTGTAGAATTTCCCGCAACTGAACACAAACATCAAAAATTAGTCTTTTCTAGATTTTCCCTATTTTGAGGTTAGTATTTGTCTTCTATTCATTTCATATTTCAAGCACATACTCTTCATAACAAAATATAAAGTTTTCTCCTTCATTCATATTCTCTATAGATTGATTCTTTTGTGTATTAACTGTTTGGTTGATCAATATGGATCTCTCCCTTGGGAATTTGGATTTATAAGTAGATCTTGTATTTCCCATCATCATACAGTCATACACACACTTTCCCCCTTCCATATATATAAAAATATATTTAAGGATATATTTTTATCTCCTTACATTTTTGGTGAACCCAATAAGCTTACTCTCTTCTTTTTGGTGTTAGATTTCCCTTTGTCTTATCTTGTGTGTTCACCTTCATCTACATTTTTGGTGAACCCAACAAGCTTACCCTCTTTTCTTTTTTGGAATTGGATTCCCTATCGTATTTTAAATTCTTTCTTTTATGGTGTTAGATCTTGTATGTATTAGATTTCTTTTATATGTTTTTATCTCATATAAAATAAAAATACAAAAATAATCATTTATTCATGCTTTGTGTTCTTCTAGTTTAGTTTATTTGCATTGCATTGGTATATGAGATTTACTACCTCTAGTCCTACTTATAACATTCCGGTTAGAAGAAGTCATAGACTCATGGGTTCCTTTGATCTTGAATCTTCCTCTCCTTTCCTTAGGATCCCAGATGACAATTTAATTATTCATGATTGCAACCCTATTATGGAGAAAAAATCTTCTCAATCATCTCATGATGAGGATGATGCTTTAAGATTTCCTCCTAAACAAGTCCAAAATCTTTCAACTGAACTTGATAAAATGGATAATTGGCTTATTCAAGAAAACCATAATCAAGATTTTGTTCAAGCTATCGACACTCTTAAGAAAGTTCTTCATGATAGTGATCAAGATGTTAATCTCTTGCGTGATGTTCCTCATCTTGTACATTCAAATGTTAAACCTTTAGCTCAAGAAGCTCAAGATCTAGGATTGACTCCTCCTGTTACTAGTATAGCACCTTCTTCTGTTCCTTTATCTAGTATTCCTACTTATACTCCTTCTTTGGTGACTATGATGGTTCCCTCTATTCCTATGAGTGTTCCTCCCATGTCCCTTCCTAAATCACAACCTTCTTATCATAATTTTCCTTTTGGATATGTGCAAGATCACGAGGGGCCAAACTATGCCCTTAAGTGGCAATGAAAAATCAGCAAATCTGGGTTAGTCAACTTGACGTGAAAATTTCAACTAGCTATCAACCTAATATCAAAAAGTTGTAAGAATAGAATTTGTAGAAAATTGAATGTAGTTTCTAAAATACTAGGCCTTTTGTGAAAAAAAGTTAGTATGATTGGTGAAAAGTATAGATTTCAATGCAGTAGTGCAAAAATTTTAGGAAAAAAATAAGAATTAGGTGTATGTCTGACCAACTTAATCATAATCAAATGATAATATTTTATTATAAGATTTTATATATAAGTAGTAGATTCATGTCTGGATGTGATGCATATTTTTTTATAATTTTATTCCAAAAAAATAATTAACTATGAATTTTCTGCTACAACATTTTTAGAATAAAAAACTCTCATGTCCGACCACCTTAACCCATTCAAAAATTTACAAAATTCAAAAGAAAAAAATTACTTATAGTAGGAAAAGCATAGAATGTGACACATTTTTTGGATTTCAAAAATGTTATACCATTTGAAAGTTATAGTCATTTTTCAATCAGTATATAAATCAACACTTTAGACGTAACTCAATTAGAAAATAACTAATAATTACTTACCAAATTCAAAATTTGATAGCAATTATATCGATAGAAAGCTGATAATCTCCTTAATATACCCTTTACATTTCATCAAATTTGGGTGAAAAAAAATTTGTCAACTACATGGTCTAAGTCTGGAACTCAGAGAAATAGGGGAAAAACATGTTTCTAAGTCATTTCAATAGTTGACCATGTAGGTTTGGTGCACAAAATAATACTGAGCCTAATTGGGTACCCGATATTTTTTGTGTACCCAAAAAGGCCGACAAAATTTTGATTTTTCACTTTACCCTCCCCTTTCTCCCTCCCATTTCTCCATCCTTCATATGATTATATATATTAGATTATATCACAATAAAAAACTATATATTAGATTATATATTATATATATTAAATATTATATAATATCAATTATCTATTAAATATTAAATATTATATAATATACATTTTACAATAAATATTATTTAATATATATTAATATTAAATGTTACATTATATATCATATAATATATATTATTTTTTATGTATAATATATATTAATATGTATTTTACAACTATGTACGAAAGGTTGGAAGATTAGAGAAAAATAATGGATGGCCATTGAAAGAAGCAAAGGAAATCAATCAACCATTTAAAAAATTCATGGGCGCCCATTGAGGAAGAGAGAGAGTGAGAAGGAGAGAGAGAGAGAGAGAGAGAGAGAGAGAGAGAGATAAGGGGAAGGGGAGAGAGTAGGAGAGATAGAGAGAAGGGGAAGGGGAGAGAGTAGGAGAGAGAGAGACAAGGGGAAGGAGAGAGAGTAGGAGAGAGAGAGAGAGAAGGGGAAGGGGAGAGAGTAGGAGAGAGATAGAGAAGGGGATGAGGAGAGAGAGAGAGAGAGAGAGAGAGAGAGATAACCAATTCATTATAATATTAATCAGTAAGGAGCAAGGCAAACTTAAATAATATCACAGCATGCATTAGAAATCCAAATTCTAGTTACCTGAGTTTTAAGCAAAGTGAGTAAGGTCCTGGATAGGGACATTATAGATCCACACATTGTTCAGTAGATACCTCCAAGAACCCACATACATGGGAGTAGGTTTGAAGTAAGACTAAGATTGTTTATCGGTTAAAAAATATTACTGTGTTGTACTTTTGATTAACATCCAATGATTGGATGTGAAATTCACAAATTTGATTATATTATCACTGGTTCTATTTCAAATTCTAAAAAAACTGTATATTTGACATATGTTCATAAATTTCAGTCAACACCATTTTAAAATAACACATCAATTTATTTTTACACATTGAGAATATCATCAATAGGAAATAAATGCCCCAGCTATTTGTTGTCTTCTGCATTTTGAGTTTCTTATTACAATCAGGAGAAGAATATTACTCTCCAAATGGTTTTGGACAATAACATTTGTACTTCCTCTTTAAAAATATTTCTTCCCTCATCTTGCTGGCTATTGATACCAACAAAGTGAATCTAGGCATTTCTTCCATGTAATGGGAGAAAAATGGTTTCCTAATTGATATGTGTCTAAATAGTACATGCAAGAACCTTTTCTTTGATATTGCTCACTTACCCTTTACAACAAAAAATGTTTACAAAACTGGCATGTACTTTCATGAGGACATTATATATTACAGAAATGCCACACATAAGCAATTGTCAAGCCTCTCAAAAAGTAGTAACTGATATCAAGTGGGATAATGTAGATGGTTTAATAAATGACTATCTTCTTTACTCAAGCAACATCTAGCTCATTTGCTCAACTGGGGAAAGCTTGGGGATAGACAGTCTGCATTTAAACTCAACTCTCTAGAAGTAGTTATATTTGTCAGTGGAGGAGATACACCCATTGGATCTACAATAACTTTATGCTCACTAGAATTTCCATTTCTCTTCAATTGGGATACTCTTTCCAAAATTGCATCTACCCTTTTACCAATTTGGGAAATCAATGGATCTATTTGTGGACCTCCAAGGTGTTGGTCACCTAAACAAGAACCTTGAGATGAATTAGGAACTTCTCTATGAAAGAGATTAGTACCTTGAGAAGCTCTCCACTTTTCAGCTGAATTAAAACCTTAGACCATAGATGGCTGCCCTTTGTTTTAAAATGAGGAGTGAGACTGCCTTGCCAAAGGTGGCAATGAACTTACATTTGAGGGATAATGCCCAACATGAGTAACTTGGTTACTCATTGCTCTATGGATAATTCCACAGCACTTGTTACTTCTCTATCTTAATTTTTTGTGTCAGTGTACATGTGCACTAAAGAGCTTTTTTCACTACTTGAGCTACTAGCAAATGGTGAGTACTCATCATCATCATGTGACATAGGCTCACACACATATCTTACTTCTTTACTTTGTCACTTTCCCTTTACTAGCTCTTCCTCCTTATCTATAACTTCTATCATGGGTCAAAGAAGCTCTTCCCACTCTTTCCCATTAATATGCAAATATTTTTGTCCATAATAGTATTTTTTGCATATATTATGATACTGATCCAATTTGATGCACCTTCACTATTTGATCCATACTTCCTAGGGGTCCTAGTATGCCTTATCACACGTTAGGACCCCTAGGAAGTCCACATGACCCCTATGGACACATTGGAATGCTCAAATGTGTCTTAAAGGGTCCTATGACCCCTTCAAACATACTTGAGTGTTCAAATGTGTCAAAAGGGGTCACAGAGACTTCTTAGGGGTCCTAGTACACCTTATCATGTGTTAGGACCCCTAGGAAGTCTACATGACCCCTATGGACACATTGGATTTCTCAAGTGTGTCTTAAGGGGTCCTACGACCCCTTCAAACACACTTGAGTGTTCAAATGTGTCAAAAGGGGTCATGGAGACTTCCTAGGGGTCCTAGTATGCCTTATCACATGTTACAATCCCTAGGAAGTCTGAATGACCCCTATGGACACATTGGAATGCTCAAGTATGTCTTAAGGGGTTCTACGACCCCTTCAGACACACTTGAGTATCCAAATGTGTCGAAAAGGGTCATGGGGATTTCCTAGGGGTCCTAGTATGCCTTATCACATGTTAGGACCCCTAGGAAGTCTTCATGACCCCTATAGACACATTAGATACATCAAGTGTGTCTTAAGGTGTCCTACGACCCCTTCAGACATATTTGAGCATTCAAATGTGTCAAAAGGGGTCATGGGGACTTCCTAGGGGTCCTAGTATGTCTTATCACATGTTAGGACCCCTAGGAAGTCTGCATGACCCCTATGGACACATTAGACACATCAATTGTGTTTTAAGGGGTCCTACAACACCTTTAGACACACTTGAGCATTCAAATGTGTCATGGGGATTTCCTAGGGGTCCTAGTATGCCTTATCATGTGTTAGGACCCCTAGGAAGTCTGCATGACCCCTATGCACACATTAGACACATCAAGTGTGTCTTAAGGTGTCCTACAACCCCTTCAGACACATTTGAGTGTTCAAATGTGTCAAAAGGGGTCATGGGGACTTCCTAGGGGTCCTAGTATGCCTTATCACGTATTAGGACCCCTAGGAAGTCCGCATGACTAGTATCAACACATTGGAATGGTCAAATGTGTCTTAAGGGATCCTACAACCCCTTTGGACACACTTGAGCATTCAAATGTGTCAAAAGGGGTCATGGAGACTTCCTAGGAGTCCTAGTATGCCTTATCATGCATTAGGACCCCTCGAAAGTCCACGTGACCCCTATGGACACATTAGACACATCAAGTGTGTCTTAAGGTGTCCTATAACCCCTTCAAACACATTTGAGCATTCAAATGTGTCAAAAGGGGTCATGGAGACTTTCTAGGGGTCCTAGTATGCCTTATCACATGTTAGAACCCCTAGGAAGTCCACATCACCCCTATAGACACATTAGATAGATCAAGTGTGTCTTAAGGGTTCCTATGACCCCTTCGGACACACTTGAGTGTTAAAATGTGTCAAAAGGGGTCATGAAGACTTCCTAGGGTTAGTAGTACACCTTATCATGTGTTAGGACCCCTAGGAAGTTTGCATGATCACTATGGACACATTAGACACATCAAGTTTGTCTTAAGGTTTCCTACGACCCCTTCAAACACATTTGAGCATTCAAATGTGTTAAAAGGGGTCATGGGGACTTCATAGGGGTCCTAGTATGCCTTATCACATGTTAGGACCCCTAAGAAGTCTGCATGACCCCTATGGACACATTAGACAAATCAAGTGTGTCTTAAGGTGTCCTACAACCCCTTCAGACACATTTGAGCATTCAAATGTGTCAAAAGGGGGCATAGGGACTTCCTAGGGGTCCTAGTAAGTCTTATCACATGTTAGGACCCTCAGGAAGTCCACATGACCCCTATGGACACATTGGAATGGTCAAATGTATCTTAAGGGGTCCTATGACCCCTTCAGAGACACTTGAGCATTCAAATGTGTTAAAAGGAGTCATGGGGACTTCCTAGGGGTCCTAGTATGCCATATCACACATTAGGCCCCTAGGAAGTCCACATGAACCCTATGGACACATTAGACACATCAAGTGTGTCTTAAGGTGTCCTACGACCCCTTCAAACACATTTGAGCATTCAAATGTGTCAAAAGGGGTCATGGGGACTTCCTAGGGGTCCTAGTATGCCTTATCACATGTTAGGACCCCTAGGAAGTTTTCATGACACCTATAGACACATTAGACACATCAAGTGTGTCTTAAGGGGTCCTATGACCCCTTTGGACACACTTGATCATTCAAATGTGTCAAAAGGGGTCATGGGAACTTCCTAGGGGTCCTAGTACACCTTATCACATGTTAGGACCCCTAGGAAAGTCTGCTTAACCCTTATGGACACATTGGAATGCTTAAGTGTGTCTTAAGGGGTCCTATGACCCCATCAAACACACTTGAGCATTCAAATGTGTTGAAAGGGGTCATGGAGACTTCGTAGGGGTCCTAGTATTCCTTATCATGTGTTAGGACCCCTAGGAAGTCTGCATGACCCCTATGGACTCATTAGAAACATCAAGTGTGTCTTAAGATGTCCTACGACCCCTTCAGACACATTTGAGCATTCAAATGTGTCAAAAGGGGTCATGGGAACTTCCTAGGGGTCCTAGTACACCTTCTCATGCATTAGGACCCCTAGGAAGTCCCCATGACCCCTATGGACACATTGGAATGCTCAGGTGTGTTTTAAGGGATCCTATGACCCCTTCAGACACACTTGAGTGTTCAAATGTGTCAGAAGGGGTCATGGAGACTTATTCAGTATATTCAGACCACTGACATTAGGAGTCTGTAGAAAATTTTTGTGTTGGATACTTTCAAGAGGACTTGGGTTGAAACTGTTTGTCATCAAATCAATTGTGTAGGTATTTTTTCGAATACATTATATATATATGTATATGTGTATATATATATATATGTGTATATATGTGTATATATATATATATATATATATATATACACACACACACACACACACACACACACACACACACACACACACTAATGTATATAATATATATAATGTATTAATACATTATATATATTATATACATTAGTATATATATAATACACACACACACACACACACACACATATATATTATATACCCCATTTTATATGTAAAAGTTCAATTTTTCATTTTCTCCCGCCCTTTTTTTCATCTGCTTGGAAATATCAGGCACCTGATTTGGAACTAGGTACTCAATTTTTGATTGGTCATATTTGACCAAAATATTCCTGTCCCCACAGACCAGACAAGCATGAGATTTTAGACTTTTTCACGGGTTGCAGGAAAAAAAAATGTGATTTGGGGCCCATTTTTTTTTTTTGTCAACTTGTGGTCTCACCATGGGAAGCAGCAGTCATCAAAAGGCTAAACGGAAGAGGAAGGTGATGAATGAAGAAATTCAAGCTTATAAGGAAAAAGATAGCGAAAATCATCGAAGAAGGAGAGAAGGTATGTTAAACATTAATCAAGGTGACCCCGTAAATGTAGTTGCAAGTGAAGAGGATGTTGAATTTGAAAATAATATGGAAATTAATTTTGTGAATGAAAACATAGATTTGGGGAATGACAATGAATGGAATGAAGATGAAAATGTACAGATGGAGATTGAAAATGTAGACTTGGGGAATGAAAATGTTGCACAAGAACCACATGAATGTTACACATCTCCAAATTATATGCAAAATGGAGTCCCTTGCAATAAAGATAATCAATCTTCAAATTTGGGGCTTTCAAGAACACCTAAATGGTTAATTGAAATTGAGGAGAATATTATGAATAATTGGGAAGGAAAGAGGTCACATAGAACCGTTAGGTTGTGGGCTTCAAGACTTCATGATCAATTTTTTGGAAACAAGACATTGGTTGAGCAATGTCAATTTTTTGTGTAGTTGTTAAATATGCAAAAGATGAGACCTGTGCTTGTGAAATTGAAGATTCATGTGAACAAGAAAATGGAGAGAAATGCCATTGTTGTGAAGAATCTGTTTAGTGCTCTCAATAGCATTGGGAAGACTAGTAGAGAAAAAGACAAGAGAGTTGCTCGGAGGGTCATTACAACCTCCTTAGTAAGTCATCAGTTGAGAAAGGCTCATTTGATGAGACAAACTTGTGTTGACTTCAATATAGACCGTAAAAATTTAGGTAGAGATCTTACAAGAAGAGAAAGACTTGATGATCCACTTCAAATTGATACATGGGCTTATGATGGGAGACTTCCACATTTTGATAAGAAGCTAACAGATTTTGTCAAGGATGAAATTCAAGAATTTGGGGATGCTAACTCAAGAGCGTCACCAAATGTGAAGCATGTCTTGAAGTTGAGAGTTGGAAATCAAGACCACACTCCACATCCTAAAAATTATGTGGAGGTAAGTCAAACAATTTTGTATAAAAAAATTTGTGAGATACATCCAACATTGAAAATATCACAAAGGTCTATTGAATCCATGAAGCCATTTTATTGTGTACCCCTTAAGATTTGGAATACATGTTGTTGAAAACATCATGTTGAGTTTTCAATGCATCATGAATTATTATGGTCCATTCATTCTACTTTGCATACTAATGAAATGCTAGAGGATTGTGGTGCAAGTGGTTTTCCCAAATCATCAAGAGACTTGCTAGATCAATTTTTATGTCATAGAGATGATGGTTGTTTATTTTATAAAAAAGATTTCTTAAATGCCAAGTGCTCAGAATGTGGTGGCTTGTCCAAGTTTAGAACATGTTTTCATGAGGGTTTGGAACACAATTTTGGAAAGACACTCATCCAAAAAAAGGTATATGAAATAGTGAAATATACATTGAAGAGTGGGGGTGAAGGCTCTAGATGTGAGTTAGTTGCAAAAGAATACAATGTTGCTAATTTTATCTCAGATTTCAAGACAAATCTTTTTTACAAGTATGCAAGGCATAGTCACAGGTCTCAATGGTTGGATCAATTTAAGAATGCTAGAATGTTTTATTGGTTGTGTAGAATGCATATGGAGAGAGGTGTACCTCATATTTGGAGTTGTTTTGAGTCAAGGCATGGGAAATGGGAGTATGATGGAGTGGGTGTGTGTGTGAAGAGAGCTCTAGTTAAGGAGCAATTGAGGATTTTAGGTGTTTTACTTCTTGATGCTCATTCTATTGTTGATTGGTGTACTTTAGCATTGTCATAGGGAGGGACTCTTGATTCTACAGTGCATAGATTCTTTTGGTTGGTTGAGGAGGGAACTATAGGAGATAGATTGGATTGTCAAATGGTGAAAGACTCTTAAAAAATGCATTCATTCCAAAGCTCCAATAGTAGTACATGGACCATTTGGACATGAGAGTTGGCTTGTTTTTTCCTCATGTGTTTTTAGTATGATTGGGATCATTGTGATTCAAGTGAGTGGGTGGATACATGGGTTCCACAGTATCTAACTCCTTTATCTTTGACACTCTCTATAAAAAATGATGACATGGACACTTTAGCTAAGTATGACCATCTTTCAAATCTTCTAAAGCTAGGAGATGTTTTTGCATTGGTTGCACCGTAGGGGAATGATGAGAGGTCAAATTATTGGTTAGCACATTGTGTATGAGGTAAAAAAAATCTTGTACAACCGATGATAGATGGTGATGGATTCACATATCCTACTGGTTTAGTTGTTGTTGTGGGAACATGGCTGCGAACATACATGATTAGAAAGAATGGAATTCCCACATTTGAAGACTATGAGAAGCACAAAACTATTCTCATGTATTCACACCTTGTTATAGAAACAAATGTCAAGTTGTCAAAGCATCAAGGGAGACCAAAGACAAAAGAACTTTGGACTATTAGTACTACTGATAATGAAGCACTATTAGAGACCCTAAAGCAAAGAGATGACCCTTCAGGAACACTTGACTAGGTAATAAGTTAACTTAGTGCATTTTTTTCTAAGTTCGTTAAGCTTAATTTCAATACATTAATTTCACCTTTCTTAGATTGTATTTTGAGTCAATAAAATTGGTTTTGTATGTGGATTGTAACTTGTGTAGGAGCACCTATGAAGACACCTATTGTCACCATGATCCAATCAGAGATAGAAGGACAAAATGATCCTTATTGGTTAATTGATATCTTTTGAAGCCTAGAATGGCAATTTGTAACAATCAATTTGATTTAAAATTTAAATATCCTAGAAGTTTTGACAAGGACTTATGACCAAAATCATGTATGGGTGGCCAATAGTGCCAACAAGGGATCTTACATGTCATTTACTTATGTCATTTGCATGGTTTGAATTCTGACATGTTTGATTGTTGTTTCTAAAGCTTTAGGGATATTATTTTTTATCATTTAAAACAATCTATAGAAGTTAAACCTCAAACATGATAATCAGAATATTAAAAATAATTAAATTTTAGTAGAGTGCCGACTGGCTTAATCATGATTAGTTTCATAGTTCAAATTTCAAACATACCACTAACAATCATTGCAACGGAACTGGGTCAAGAAAAGAAGTGTGCATGCTTTCCCATTTGGGTCTTCTCTTGTTTTAGAATGAAAACCTAATTGTTTCCACTACAGAGAAGGAAATGTTCCCAAGGACTACTTACTCAATCTGTAAAACACAACTTCTTGTAGGCTGCCCAGTGTACCATAATGCATTGTGTGTTTTATGGTCTACAAGTGACGTGCTTTCTAAGTTTGCATGGGAGAGTAAAAGGGTTAAATTTTTCATTACTAAAAATGGTGTGGAATATAAGTTGGTGGTTCACTTTCATGACATTGTAAATGCAAGTGATAACCCCATTCTACCCACATAGTCACTGGAACGCTCACAACCACGCTTGACCCAAGTGGCCCCAAAGTGCACTAAGCAAGATTGGGCAGTGATCTTTTGAGGCTTGTATCTCAGACCTCATGAGAGGTATCAAAAAAATGTTAGGGGCAATGGGATCTTGATTCTAAGGTCTACAATAACCTCTCTCATTTTTGGGCAATTCAACTTTGTTTGCATTTGGCAAGGTGATCTCACTTGATGCCAAAACTTGCAGTGAGGGTCAGTTGAAAGTATCTCAGTAGTGTATCTTTAAAACCATCCATCCTGGGATTGAACCTTCTACTCCATCAATTTTGGTTGGCCAAGTAAATGCTAGTAACAACCATGTTCCACCCACGGAGTCATTGGAATGCTCACGACCACGCTCGACCCAAGTGACCCCAAGGTGCACTAAGCATGATTGGGCAGCAATCTTTTGAGGCTCATATCTCTAACCTTGTGAGAGGTATCAACAAACCATTAGGGGCTACAAGATCATGATTCTAAGGTCTACAATAACCTCTCTCAGTTTTGGGCGATTCTACTTCATTTGCATTTGGCAAGGTGATCTCAGTTGATGCCAAAACTTGTAGTGAGGGTCAATTGAAAATAGCTCAGCAGTGTATCTTTCAAACCATCTATATTGTGATCAAACTATCTACTCCATTAGCTCTAGTTGTCTGGGTAAATGCTACTAACAACCTCATTCTACCCACGGAGTCACTGGAATGCTCTGGACCACGCTCGACCCAAGTGACCCCAAGGTGCACTAAGCACAATTGGGCAGCGATCTTCAGAGGCTCATATTTTAGACCTTGTGAGAGGTATCAAAAAACTATTAGGGGCTACAAGATCATGTTTTTGAGGTCTACAATAACCTCTCTCAGTTTTGGGCGATTTGACTTCATTTGCATTTATCAAGGCAATCTTAGTCGATGCCAAAACTTGCAGCGAGGGTCAGTTGAAAGTAGCTCAGCAGTGTATCTTTCAAACCATCCATCCTGGGATCAAACTGTCTGCTTCATCAGCTCTGATTGGCTAGGTAAATTCCATTGACAACCTCATTCTATCCATAGAGTCATTGGAATGCTCGTGACCACACTCGACCCAAGTGACCCCTATACACACTAAATAGTGAACTTCTCTAAGTCATTACTTCCAAGGGAATCCATGAATGGAAAACCTTGAGAAAGTGACCTAGAGCTCCCTAGGCATGGAGTCACAAGGTTGTTGATGGTGTTCTTAGCTAGAGCTATTGAAGCATTCAACCTTGCTAGTAAACCACACAATGGGAGATTCAAAGAGACAAGGGCAAGAGTGCCAATATCCTCAAGAATCAAGAATGGAAATGCAATGCAACTATACTAAGAATGAAGATGAAAGCTAAGCTATGAAAATGAAAGTATTACAAGCCTTACTAATTAAGCTATGTGAGCTAATCTAAAGCATAAAAGAAACTAAGCTAGAAAGCATAAACATGAAGCTAAGATGCAAGCATGAAAGCTAAATGCATGAAGATCTCCAAAGCTCCAAAGTCTCCAAGAAATCCTATAGCATAAGATTAGTATTCAAAGTTGGGATCTTAGAATGAGAAAAGAGCTCTCCTTTTAAAGGAATTGAAAAGGAATGGACCATGGAGATTAAGAGACAAAATATTTAATCAAGGGTGGAGCTTGAAAGAGGAGCAATCCATGTGCACAAATATCCTCCAATGAGAAAATAAGAGTTGACTTTTGTTTCCATATGAGACAAAAAGGCCTTTTCTTCTTTTTATAAAATAAGAATAATGCTTTATTTGTGCAACTTAGGATAAGAGGAAAAGGGGGGCTTTTATTTAATAAAAGGGGAGGAAATTATTTTTAAATAAATAAAGACTTTAGGATAAAATGGTTAGCCCATGGAAAATAATTGAATAAATGATAGAACTAGAATTTGATCAAGGAGATTGATATAATTGAAAACTGTTGATTTTTGAAAATATTGATTCAGGGATTTGATAAATTGCTAAATGGGGGCCCAAAGTCTAAGTGACCATTTTAGGGTGCATACATTTTCCCCCCTTTGACTAATGTGAGATCGATTTGGGATCACATGTGGTCAAAAAATGGAATTGAAATGTGAGATCGATTTGGGATCACAAAACAACCTAGATATGTGTTCGACAGATGGGAACATATCAAGACAATGGTAAGCATAAGATGACAAAGATAAGCTGAAAGACAAGACCAACATACCTATAAATAGGAAATTGTCAAGTCTCAAATAAGAGATAAGAATCTCAAGAAAGGTTTAATTGATAGGTTTGATAAAGCTGAATCAAGGATTGAAGCTGATAGGTACTGCCCCCTCAGAATCAAAATTGAAATCAGGTCGAGGAGAAATAGTAAATTGATAAATCTAATCAAATCATTAGAAATCATAAATGAAGGTGAGAGAATGATAGGATAACCATCAAGCAGTGAAGATATGCCTAGGTTTGACTGAGAAAGATATAGGATGAAAATGAATTCAAACCTCAGAGAGATGAAGTGAATGAAAATGAATGAAAGGCTAGAAGGTTGCAAGAGATGGGGATGAATAAATGAAGATGCCCCAATGAAGATTGAAGGATCAGGCTTTAAATGGTCAACCAATTGCACAGAAGAAGGGGAAAGTTTTGAAATGTGATTTTGACTATCAAGATGAGCTTAGATTTCATTTTTGATCCCAAAATGGATCCAGGATGTCAAAATTAGCTAGGGGTGCAATTTTCATGAAATTTTGAGATGTTTTAAAAAATTGGTCAATAAGTCAAAATGTTATAAAAGGGGGTAAAAAAGGGTCATTTTCAAAATCATTTGTTTTATTGTGATTTGAGAACTTTTAGAGCTCAGAAAGAGAAAATGGCCTAGCAAGTAGTGATTCCAATTCATAGGCATCGATTCGAGCATGCCTAGTTGCACAACCGGCCTCCTGAGTATGGTGCCTCAGTAGGTTTTTAGAAAAACTCACCCTTTAAGTCATTAATGAGCATATTTATGTCATTTAAACATGTTTTTAATTATTTTAAAATATTTCAAATTTTACTCATACGAAAGTTTGTACAATACTTATAAAGTATCATACCCCTTTGATAATATGCATCATTTGATAGTTTTTGGGACCAAATAGTATTGCACTGGTGTTTAATCCAATATCACATGATACTACATGAAATATCATGTGAGCCTATGTGAACTATCACACTTGAAGATATTATCACACTACTATTGAGGAAAGTATCGTACGATACTTAATCAAAAAATAGTATCGCACTAGTGAAATAGGAAATATCGCATGTTTTAAGTTTTGAGAAAAATTACATGGGTCTAGACAATGTTTGTGTTTAAGATGGTTTGTACTGATTTTATACATCCATCATGATATGTTCTGACATCTAGTTTAGGGTTATGTCTTGCAGGAGAACTTTCCAGCGCTCCTCATTAGAGCACCGAGAGTGACCGGGTTATAGTGTGTCTAAGATCTTGATGATCCTAGATGAGCAGACTTGGGGGAGATGGGCTTCGGGTACTTGTTGTAGATGCCTCATATTTAGGAAGATCATGGCCTATTAATAACATTGGCTAAGAGGTGGCACAGTGAGCATAACACCTTTCACTTGTTGACTAGAGAGGCCACGATTACCTTGGAGGATGTCTATCGGATCCTTCGAGTGCCTAGCCATGGAGATCTAATGAGTATAATCATGTTTATAGATGTTCATAGATGTAAAGTTCCCATATGATAGAAACTAACATGATTTTCTATTGGCATAGGTATACTATGATCAAGATCTGACCGAGGGATAACAGTTCATGCAGGACATGTTCCAAGATGTCACTTTCATTGACAGACACCTCAGTTGGGATCGGTTGATGGAGGAGTTTGGCAGGGATTTCCTAGTTCTATGTATAGTGTGCTCTATAGTAGCATAGGCACTGATTACTGATAGGAGCCAGAGAGGGTTCCCATTGGGCTGGGGCAGGTTGGTTGTAGATTTGATAGCACACCCATGATGGATGGCATTGGGCCCAGCCATCCTAGCTGACATGTACCATGAGCTCCATGAGATTTTTTATAGGGAGAGTAGGACATGGGTGTGCAGTGCAATCTTAGCATAGGTATGGGCATGGGAGCACATCACCATTGTGTGCCCACATGTGTAGCCTAGGGAGTGGAGATGCCCCTATATCTACAAGTATATAGGATTCCTTTCAAAGCCACATAGTGGAGATGTGACATATTATAGGAGACTACTAGATGAGCTTACATCATTTTAGTGGAGACCATACAGGGCTTGTGAGTAGTGGGGTGATCGGGAGTAGGAGTTAGGATATATGTTATGTAGTTGGCCACTAGTAGGTTGGTACTCAGAGATAGTAGAGCGCTTCGTGATCACTCAAGTTTGGAGATAGTTTGGGCAATAGCAGAGAGTGCCCATAGAGACCACTACCTATGCTCAGGTTAGGGATGAGGAGGGATAGGGATGGCTATTGATGCTGGACTACTAGTAGGTAGTACAAGATTCCATGGCTATATGCAGGGAGCCATAGGACTATCTCCTAGATATGGTAGATGCAGGTGTGGATGTAGCCTATAGGGTAGAGTGATGGAGGTTTCCATTCCCATAGTTTACTATACTTGATGCATAATCGATAGCATAGGGTGGTGATGGAGATGATAGAGATGGAGGGGATAGAGGAGATGGAGGGAGGGTTAGAGAGAGAGGATAGGGATCTAGATTATGTGGCTAGAAATGGTCATAGAGATAGGGTTCTGAGGATGAGGGGGATGATGTGGTGAGACCATCTCACCGATGGGTGGATGCTAGGAAGGATCAGCCTATAGGGGGAGGAGGAGAGGATCTCAGGGTGAGGATCTAGGTTTTGGAGATGGAGATGTAGTAGGTGTGGATTACTATAGCCATGAGAGATTAGTAGTTGACTTATTTGTGAGGCGGGATAGATTGGTGGGAGAGGGTAGCTCAGGCAGACGTAGCAAAGATTTAGAGGGGGGCAGCATGAGTTGCTTACTATTATGGTCTCTACATATAGGTTTTACTTGAGGGATAAAGAGTGCCACTCTACTCTCAGAGGGAAGGCATATCGAACATGGTACCTAACAGGGTGGCAGCACCACCTCCACCACCACCACCACCTCATGATGGGGTGAGTTAGACTTAGGTCTAGGTGGATAGATGTATAGACATATCCTGGGACATTATCTAGATTTTGGAACCCACATTGTATTTGTATCATGACATTTATATATATGAGATTTACTAGATTTGTGATATGTCTTGTGTACTTGTCGCACTTGTGATGGATGTTTCAATTTTTATAGTGTCTTGTGATATTGCTCAAAATGTATGATATATATGCTCATGTATAATCTCTCTCATAGGTGTATGTTTATTTCTCATGTTTATGATATAAACTCATGTTTCTGAAAATGATCTCTTTGACAAAGATATGATGATAAGATTAAAACCTTGTGATAATAAGAAAAGGATGTGATGTGAAAGACAAGGAGTGAAAGACATGATCAAGAAAAGGAAAGGTGAGCACAGTTGATGGAAAAGTCCATGTAATATGAAGGAGAGCTCTCTCCATATGCAAGATGCAAAACTAATCTATCATGAACCTAAGAATGCAAGCTACTATGAAAAGTGGTTTACTTGCAAGGTCACAAAGATTTTAGACTCTAATATTCATCATCGAGCATTATTGGTAGCATCACAAGATCATATAATACATAGTAGTATGACTATGTGAATTTGAATATGATCTATATCATATAGATATGTGGGAATCCCACCTAAGCATCAAAGACATATAGGTCAAGATGACTAGTGTAGTGAGATTTCCTAAGTTTAATATGGCAAGATTATACTCGCATCGAGACACAAGGAAAGTCAAGATGGCTATAAGTATGCACTTGTGAAAATAGTCAAGGATAATACCTTGTAGCCCCTAATGTCAAGTGGAACAAGCATAAATGCTAATGACAGTTATGACCAACAAAATATACCCACAAGAAGAAAAAGCAATAAAACATGTCCTCATGCTCCCAGTCTTCTAGCTTAGCATCATCAAAAACTATTAGGGAGAGAACACTTATCAAAGTAATCATCATAGACAACACACAAAGAAATAAAGTCAAACAAGTCTCAATGAGTTGAGTGTTGAAGTGCGTGTGTGTAGGTCATAGAATCAAACTTTGAGTATCACATCTACCAATGAGAAATACCATATCATGCTAGATTGCAAGTAAGATATTTGATAAGTGTTGAGAAACACTTGACACTAGGGTAGTGTTGAAAAATACAATTTGGGGTGGTGTTGAAAAACACCATTTGGGAATGTCCTAAACACCAATGCATCCTCGAGACCAAAGCTAACATAGTTATGCCCCCTAGACAAAGACAAAGACCAATTCCAAACCAAGGCAACAAGGTCAAGGCATGATAGAGAAAGGCTAAGTGTCAAGGATGCATGCTAAGAAACAAGGGTGCAAAGGCCTCAAGTAGCGCCTATTTCCAAGTTTTCACCACTTGGAGATTTTTTTATTTTTTTATTTTTTTTAGTATTTTTGCTACCAAGGTGCCTATTTCCAGGTTTTCACCAAGGCACTTTTTCTTTTTTTTTGAATTTTTTTAGGACTTTATATGCTTTTAAGGATTTTTTCAGCATCATATATGAAGTTTTTTGGAATTTTTTCAGGATCAATAAGTATATACAAAGGATGCCCCCAGAAAGAATAGGCATCATGGATAGAACTTCTTTAGGTGAAAAACATTAATAGGATTAGGGAGTTGTTCTCCCTCTGTAGTAGACAACAAATAAGCACCTATCCCAAAAGCAGCAATAATAATGTATGATCCAAGCCAATTAGGTTCAAATTTGCCCTTTTTCTCTTTATGTTGTTGGTTCTTAGGGTTTTCTCATAGGACAAGATGCCCCAATTGAAATTCTCTAGGGTGAAACTTCTTTTTGAATGCTTTGGACATACACTTTTGGTAGACTCTCATGTGATCAAATGATGCTTTATGCTTTTCATCCAGAAGTTCTAATTCTTGAAGTCTCATGGCATGGTAATTTTCATCTGTCACTAGACCTTTAAGGGAAACTCTAAGAGAAGGAATCTCCACCTCTAAAGGTAACACTGCTTCAACACCATAAGTGAGGGAAAAAGGAGTAACCCCTGTTGGAGTATGAATACTCATTCTATAGGCCCACAAGGCCAAATTTATCTGTAGATGCCAATCTCTACCATTCTTGTGAACTGTTCTATGGAGAATTTTAAGAATAGTCTTATTTGAAGCCTCTACTTGTCCATTTCCTTGTAGGAAGTAAATGGAGGACCAATGCTATTTTATCTTGAACTTCTTGTAGAGATGTTTTAGGTCCTTTTTTTTAAACTAACCTCCATTGTCAGTGATTATTTCAAAAGGCACCCCATACTGACAGATGATATGGTTTAAAATAAAAAGAGAAACTATCTTGCCTGAGGCAATAGAAAGTGGGATAGCTTCTACCCATTTGGTAAAGTAATCAGTAGTAGTGATGATGAATTTGTGTCCACCTAATGAGTTGGGATGAATCTTCCCAACAAGGTCAAAGGCCCAGTGCTAAAATGGCCAATGAGAAATAGATGAAATGAGCTCCCTGCCTGGATCATGTATCAGGTTACCATGTTTCTGACACTTTTTGCATGATCTAGCAAAAGTTACTACAGTTGTCTACATGGTAGGCCAATAGTACCCCACCCTAAGAAACCTTCGGGCCATGGCAAGACCATTGGAATGTCCTCCAAAAATGCCCTCGTGAATGTTAGCTAACACTTGGTTGGACTCATCCTTTTTCAAGAACCTAAGAACTATCCCATCTAAACCTATCCTATATAGATCACTAGAGATAAGGGTGTGGTGAGAGGCATTTTAGGTCAAATTTCTTCATTTAGAATAGTTGAAGGTTTCAAGGATAATGCCATCACAAAGGAATGAGTAAATGGCACCATAGCGGGATGACTCATGGCCAACAAGGGTACAAATAACTTGGCTTTCTTGGGAGTCATAGATAGGGTAGCATAGCTCTTCCACCAAGAATTCAAATCTAGACTCATGTTGTTCTAGCTGAAGAAGTGAAGCCAATATAGCCATAGCATCAACTACTTTTTTCTCTTCTCTAGGGATTTGTTGAAATGTAACAAAGGTGAAATATCATCTCAATGAATCAACCATTTTCTTCTAGGGTACCAATTTTTCATCCTTTGTTTGGTATTCTTCATTAACTTGGTTGATGATTAATTGTGAATCCCCATAGATATGAAGCTTTGTGATTCTCCATTCTATAGACATTTTTAATCCATTTTTCAAGGCCTCATACTCAGCAATGTTATTTGTACATGGGAATAATAGTTTGTAGGACTTAGGAATCATGTACCCATGAGGAGAAACAAATAACACTCTTGCTCCTGAACCATTTTGCATGAAAGAGCCATCAAAGAACATCCTCCATGTTCTTATAGTCATGTACATTATGTGCTCATCTAGAATTTCAACTTGAATTGGTGCTTTATCTCGAATTGGAAAATCAGCCAATTGGTTTGCAATGGCTTGTCCTTTTATAGCCTTATGCTCAACATACTCTATGTCAAATTCTGATAAGATCATCATCCACTTAGCAATTCTACCTGTGACAGTAGCCTTACCAAGCAAATATTTGAGAGGATCAATCTTTGCAATGAGGTGTATTGTATGCGCAAGCATGTAATGTTGCAATTTTTTGGAAGCAAACACCACTGCAAGGCAAGGTTTTTCAGTACTAGTGTAATTAACCTCATATGACACCAGAGTACGGCTAATGTAGTATATAGCTCTTTCATTTCTAGTATCATCAAGTTGAGCCAATAATGCCCCCAGGGAAGATTTTGTTGCTGACACATACAATATGAGTGGTTTTCCTAGGATAGGAGGCATTAAGATTGGAGGATTGGCCAAGTATTGCTTGATTTGGTCCATGCTTTGTTGATAATCTTCATTCTAGACACATTTAACCCCTTTGTGAAAAGTTTTATTAAAGGGTTGAGCTCTATCAGCTAGTTGTGAAATAAACCTCCTTATAGATTGAAGGCGTCCCTAGAGAATTCTCATTTGGATGATGTTTTTGGGAGGTGACATATCCAATATTGCTTGAACTTTCTCTAGGTCCACCTCTATTCCTTTGGCTGAAATGATAAATCTTAGGAGTTTTCCAGAGGTGACTCCAAATGCACACTTTTTGGGATTTAATCTTAATTGAAACTATTTCATATGATCTAGAATGACTTCTAAATCTCCTAGGTGTGTATCCCTTTTTTTAGATTTTGCCAAGGTGTCATCCACATAATCTTCCATATTCTTATGCATCATGTCATGAAAGATAGTTGTCATAGCTCTTTGGTAAGTAGCTCCCACATTTTTTAATCCAAATTGCATGACATTCCAGCAATAGGTTCCCCATGCGTAAGTGAATGCAATCTTTTCTTGGTCTTTAAGAGCTATCTTGATTTGATTATACCTAGAGAAACCATCCATCAATGAATAGATCTCATAACTTGTGGTCATGTCCACTATAATGTCTATGTTTGAAAGTGGAAAATCATCCTTTCGGCATGATTTATTAAGATCCCTAAAATCTGTGCAGATGTGAATCAACTTGTCATGTTTTGAAACTAGTATAATATTGGATATCCATTCAAAATAATCAATGGCTCTTATAAATCTTGCACTGAGGAGTTTTTCTAGTTCAGCTTTGACAAGAAAAGCTATGTGAGGATGCATTTTCCTCAATTTTTGTTTTACTAGTTTGATACTAGGAGCTATGGACAAGTGATGCATAATGAGATTAGTGTCCAACCCTGGCATGTCTAAGTAAGTCCAAGAAAAATTAATCTTCTTGCTCTGTAGGAACTTGGTATATGCTTCTTTTTCCTATGTTGATAGAGATTGAACTAAATGCACTATTTGTGGAGCCTCTTATGTACCCAAATTAACTAGCTATGTAGGCTCGACAAGCACTAGAGATCTATCCTAAAAGTAACTTGGGAGATGATCAAGTACCTCATCCTTAGGTGCCTCAGAGAGGTTTTCACCCTTGGATATGTCCTTTATTTTTACTTTTTTAGGTTCTAACACCGCCACATAGTGGTTTTCACCATCAAGACTTTTATTCTTTTATTCTTTTCTTTTCATTTTGTGACTAAGGTACTTGATATCTGGTTTTGTCATGCTTGTAGTTGGTTCACTGGTGGAAGAGACTATGGGCTCAAGGGCATTTAGGTAACATGCTATCTCATAGTCATTCTCAAAAGTTGAAAGCTAAGGCTCTTGATAGTGTTGAGACCAATCAATTAGGTGAGGATTTGCAAGGGGTAGGTCAATGATGGGTTCAATTTTGTGGATACAAATGGTATCATCTCTGGTGATCGCAAAGTTAGGGTTCATCAAGTATCCCTCTAAGGTACCCAAATCAAGATTTATCCTACCAAGGAAAGCATCATCCACTAAAGTGACTTGTGGATTCAAATCCATTAATCCTACACTAGAATCATTAGCTACCATGGGTTGGGAACCATATGTATGGACAACATCAATGTCCATGTCAACTATAGAACAATCAAAGAGAGATTCCCATTCATACTCATGTGAGTCCATATTTGAATCCTGGCTGGGATGTTTACACCAAGCATATTTTCAAGGCCTTGAGGTAGAGGCTTTGATGTCACCAAGGGTAAAACCTTCTTGAATGCCATTTATGTATTGATGTTCTTGAATAAGATCCTCAACATGATCTTCAATAGCTAATTCTTCTTGTTCTAGGTCTGAAACTATTGGATTGGCAACTGGAGTATCTGAATCTCCCCAAAGGAGATTGGTGGAAGGGACCCAATCTCCACACCTATCTTGATGATTTTTCAAATTGGGTATGTAGTTTGATTCATCATAACTATCCATCATAGCAAGGATAGGAGTAGTTTTCTTGTTATGACTATCAAAACCTAGGTCAACCATTTTTTTAGACCTGCATCCAAAAAGAGCATGATCGAGTGGTTCAGCTCTAGTGTCTAATCTGTGAGTAAGAGGACCATGACTTGGATAGCCCATACTTTTGACAAGAGTGTACCCTCTTCCATAGGCCTTAGGAGAGGGAGATAAGTTCTCATTATGCATGTATTTGTCTTCTCTATAGATCCAGTCCTTGATAGCCACCTACTATTTTTCATCCTGGATAGGCACCGAGGATTCTACAAATGTACCAAATAGAGTCATGGCTGAATATGAAGGATGCATCTCTTGTGAAGGATTATCATATGATCTAGGTGAGATTGGTAGTTTTGTAAAGGATTCAAGTTGATATCCCCCCATACCAAGGTCTATGGATTTGAACTTATCCTTGCAATGTGCTAGAGTTGCATCAAAATCCTCTACTTCCCTATTGAGAGGAACATGAGTTCCTACTGAAATTGCATTTACAGATAATGTGCTATCCCTAGGTATACAGACTTCTACTCCATTATAGGGGAACTTAACACATTGGTGGTAGGTGGATGGCACCACTTGCATGCCATGGATCCATGATCTACCAAGTAGGATATTATATGCTAGAGGACCAACATCAACAATTTGGAACAAAATGTTCTTTTCAATAGGGACAATCTTGACAAGAAGGATGGCCAAGCCCTTGGAGCTTCTCTCTACCTCATCATAGGCTTTAATGGTAATTTTCTTCTGTGTATCAATAAATTTCTCAGAATAACCAAGTATCTTCAACAAACTCAAGGAACAAATGTTGAGCCCAGCACCCCCATCAATCAACACATGCCTGACATGGGTCTTGTGAATCATGACTTTGATATGAAGGGAAAGATTATGCAGATGGCTCAAAGTTTTGTCATCTTCTTCTGAGAATGTTAGGTAATGAGGGCTGGCGAGATGGTTAACCATGTTTTGGAATTGGTCAAAATCTATGTTGTTATGAACCTTGGTTGTATGAAAAGCATCCTCAAGGACACACTTATGTCTTGGAGACAATTCCAAAAGTTCAAAGATTATGATTTGAGATGGCATTCTTTGTAACTGGTCAACAAGATTATAGCTCATTTCAGGGTTGATTTCTAATTTGGTGGTGACATTCTTAAATGTCACTTGCTCAGGTTTGTTGGACTAGTTGGAACTAGGACATCTAATAACCACAGGACCTTGACTTTGGCTTCTAGTGACAATGTTGAGAGCTTGGGATGACCTTTGAGAGTGAGGACCCCTAAGCACCACCATAGGTTCTTTATCAAATATAGGAGGAGAGCCCACATCATACCCATAAGGGTCTTTGTCTCTCATCATGTTGACACTTTCCTCGACAATCTCAAGCATATTGACCACATTTTTTGCACCTGTGTAGGTATAGTTGATTTTGGCCTTGCCATTCTTGGGTTTAGAGATTTCCCCCTTTTCATATTTGGGCAAAGGCTCCTTGAATGCCTTATGCTTTGCATTGGTATTCAACCCATCAATCTGAAGTTTTCCACTTTCAATAAGATCCTGAATAAGGTGTTTAAGTTTCCAGCAATGTTTGATGTCATGTCCAATGCCATTGTGGAATTTGTAGAAAGATTTTTCATTCCACCAATGTGGCTTAATGTTAGGTATGTAGAAATTTTTTGGATCTTGCGGTTGTGCAAGGTTATTGGCAATAAGCATCTTGAAAACATCCTCATAGGAATCACTTAGTTTAGTAAATTGTCGCATCTCCTTTTTAGGCTTATCCTGGTACTTTGGTTTATGCTCTTGATGGTTGGAGGATGTTTTGAGCTTCATAGCTTGGACTACACTAGAAAAATGGAGGACTCCTTGATCCTTGGGTTGGGAAGAGTCCACAACTCCATCATTGACTACTTGCTTATTCTTGTTTTAGTCCGAGTGTTTGCCTTTGTCCTTATTAGCATTGTTAGTATTCTGACCATTGTTGTTATTGCTATGTTTGGTCAAAATGCCTTGCTCTTTCAAGACATCCTTAATTCAACATGTGGTTTTGATCATAGTGTCGAAGGAATCAAAGACCATCTTCTGAACCTCATACCGCATTTTAGGCACCAAATTGCTAACAATGATATCAACCCTTTCATGCTCAAGGATAGTCCTAGAATAGCAAGAGCACAATCATCTCCATCTTTGTAAGAAGGTAACAAAGGATTCCCCTTGGTTCTGTTTCAAATTTCACAAGTCTAACATAGTGACTGATCTTAACAAGTTGTATGCAAAATGTAAAACAAATCTGCGGACAAGTTGCTTGAAAGTTTTGATGGGAGGGGTTATGTTGGTAAACCACTCCATGGCTTGGCCCTTGAGACTCCTTGGAAATAATCTCATAAGATAGGAGTCATCTTCGTGGAACTCAAAAATCATGATGTAGAACTCACACACATGATCATGTGGGTCACCATTGCCATCATACTTGTCATACTTGGGGATTTCAACTTTCCTAGGAAAATCCATCATACTCACACTTCTGTTGAAAGGATTGGGATAAATAGCATCAAGTAAAAAGGAACTTTTAGGTGTCAACACCTTTTCCATCATACGCTTGAGTTGCTTGATCTCCTCTTCTTGAGAGGGTTCTTGTTTTTTGATTCTTCTATCCACATCAAAATTGTAAGGGACTCTGGCACCCTTATTAATCAAGCTCTCTAGGAACCTATCCTTGTTTTGATCAAGATACTTCTCAACATATTGTTGGAATAGTGGTTCTTGTTGCATCCTGATAAAATCTTGATCATCAAAACTTACACTACTTCCTCCGTGTTGAGAGCCATGGTGAGCTCATTGGGAGGGTTGTCTCGAGTTCCTAGGAGGTGTTTGTCTCCTATGTTGTGAAATCCTCCTTCCTCTAGGACTAGGAGATCTTGAAGGGGTCCTTGACCACCTTCTACTTCTTGGGGTTCTTGAGGGGGTAGATGGTGGAGAGTTGTTTCCACTATTGGTACCCCTATTGTTGAATTGGTCATTGATTTGTTGGGCTAAATTCCTATCTTGTTCCTCTTGGAATGTTTTTCTTTTCAACTCTAATAAGGCTTGTTGTTCTACCTCTACATGTCTAAACCTTCCTTCTTTAGTGGCTTGTTCATCCAAAAAAGTCTTCTCTTCATGCTCAATCCTTTTAAGCCTTTCATTTGCATATCTTGAGGTTGTTTTGAGTGGAGAGTTGGGTCTTGAATGTTTGAACAAGTCATTAGTAAATGCTGCATTTACATGAGCATCACTAGATTCATTATTTTGGTCTTCATGTTGTGACCATGCATCTTGGTGAGCTCGCCCATAATGTCTTTTGGCTCTTTGGTGGGCATCTAAATATCTTGAGTTAATAGGGGGTGATTTTGGTTGATTGTCATCACCGAATAACATGTTATCCCTATGTCTTTAGAAAATGTCATCAAGATTTTGATCCATCACTTCTCTCTCATTTCTAGTCATGGTGTAGCTCATGTCCATATCTGATTGAGAAGGTGCTAAAGAGGTACTCAACTCACTAGGATTGCTTTTTAGGTCAAACCAAGCTTTAGACTCACTCCTAGGTGATTGATCAAAGATGGGTTCCTTTCCCTTTTACTTTTTATGAGTTTGGACTAAGGGTAACTGATCAAAGACAACTTGAGGTCATTTTCCTTGACTAACTTGGAACCCTGTCATAACCGACATGAAAGAAAAAGACCCTTGGTGATAAGATGACCCTATGAAATTTCAATACCAAACTAGGATAGTAAAAGTGTTCAATTGTCCAAAAAGAGATGGTAAGATAGAAAGCTGCAAAAGGTGTAAACCAACACTGCCACAGAGGTGTATAATAAAAGGATAAGTATCCTAACACATATGGACCAAGAGGATAGATTTACCAAAATATATTTGAAATTGAAATTGAATTTTGATGGAAGTGATTTGGATAAAAGGGTACTAAAAATCTCCAAGTGTGTTACCGAAGAATCTAAAGGTGTACTTTTTCAACAAGGATAATTTCTAACTTATCGATTCCAAGCAAGACTACTTTGGAAAATCAAAGAACCCTAATTCAAGGGACCTAAACATAGGAACCCAAGGTATAAACAGGTTTCCAGTAGCAGAGTAAGTCACCTACTAAAATTTGGTCGACTAAGGAAAGACTAAAAATGACATAAACTAGTCAGACAAGAAAAAGACTCTATGTGATAGTTTCTAGGCAAACAGTGCAATACAATCTGACCAAGTGATATTTCAGACTAAGCAGTGTGATAGTTTCCAAGTAGCCTGTGTGATACTTTCTAGGCAAGTAGTGTGATAGTTTTGTAGTAATGAACTATCGCATGATAACTCTTAGAACAGTGTGCAATAAAGTTTCAGGATGATACGACTCTTGACTAGTGAGTGCTAAAAATTTCAATTTTAAGGGCAATTCGATCAAAATTTTAGTTTGAAGGTCATATTTTTCAATTTCAAGCATAGTACTAGCAGTAATCAGACAAGTTTGCAAATAGTAGGAACACTTGCACAAGGGCAAAAGCAACCTTGCCAAGACAAGCAATTGTGATATCAAAGAAATAAAATCCTATGAATGCTATCATGAAGTTTGATATTTGAGAGCTTTTTAATGGGTAGATCACATCGAGAACACTTCAAGCACTTACTAGCCTAAAAATACAATGGCTCAATACTTAACAACTTGGCCCACACTTGATGCTCCATTGCCAAACACAAAGTGGTTGCCCACAATAGATATTGGCTTTGTCGTGGAAGTGCCAATGACACAACCAAAGGAACATAGATGGTGAGTAATCTTGGGGTGATCCAAGCTAGTCCACTAGGATCAATCCTTGCACCAAGAAGCTAAGCGGAAAATAGGGTGGCTTCTATCTATGGTTCTTAGTAAGGGCTTCCATTCATAATACATCTCTTGCTCCCCAAATGGACTCCTTACCTTGTGGCAAGTAACGGACCTCGTGGCCACAAGAGTACCTTAAGCATTCTTGCTCACCATTTTCCTTATGGTCACAATCCCATAAGTACTCACATCAAGTGAAGAAAATTACTACGTCTACCAAGGTTTTGTGTCCTTGATAGCCTTGAGTTTATAGTGGGTCGGAATAGCCAACAAAAAGCTTGTCCCCACTTGGGTCTTTCCTCTTGATTGCTCAAGAGTAGGCCCGCTAAAGGATTATAAAACTAAACAAAGAGTGGATCAACCTTTGAGGTTCAGGATTTTTGTTTCACCTCAAGGGTGAAGAGAATATTCTCCTAGCTCAAAAATTTCTCCCAAAAAAACCAAGCAAAGGTTCAATTACCCTCTTGCCTTCAAAATCCAAAGATGGGTCAAGATTTTTGTTTCACCACAAGGGTGAAGACATACTCTCCTACCACCCAAAGATTCCTAAAACAAGATATTAAGTGCCTATGAAAAGAAACAACTAGTATATGCCACACTAAAAAAGAAAGCAATTAAACAAGCACTTGATTGGTTTTTATGCTTTGGGCAGCGTTGCAAAAACTATTAGTAGCCCTTGTGCATTTGGAGCTTTGACATGCATTCTTTTAAGAAAATATTTAAGCAATGAGAGCACCTAAAAGCACAACTTGTTAGCCCTATAAGGGTTATGTTGGTGTTTCAAAATGGCTTATGCTCTTAGGTTGCCAATATACCCTACAATAGATTTTAGGAGTGGTTAGTTCCAAAATGTAGAAGGATCTTAGGGTAATTGGACCAACTGTAGGGACAAGATTTCCCTCTTCAATTCTAGCTCTACAAAACCAAGGCAGGTGCACCTAACCTAGTAAAAATTATACCTTACACACCAAAGTCTAGGTTTATACAATAGATGATATCAAGAAAGTACTAAATGCCAACCTTACATTCATTGACTCTCCATTGCTATGGGGGTAACAAAACTACACAACCAAAGATTTAAAACTTAAAATGGTTCTTGATTTTGAGATTTGGATTGCAACAACTTCAATCAGTTATGTTAACAATAGATTTACTCATTTATGTCAGTGCCTCATCCATTGGGCAAGATTTCTTAGACACAAAGGATACATAGATCATAGAAAATCTAAGATTCATAGCCATAAATACATTTACCACAATCTTTACTACTTACAAAGAATCCTTATGTAGACAAGGGTAAACTCATATCCCATCTAGAGCATTATTTAATCCAATCCTAGATCAAAACTCAAGAATGAAGATACATACATAAGACAATATGTAATGAACTAGAAAGCTCAAAGCCTACCTGACTTGACACAAAGGAGAGAGAAGAGTTGTATATTTGTATTAAGTATATTGAATCCTTTCTATGCATAAAATTAATCACAAAAATCCATGCTTGCAAACTACAACTTAGACCTACAACTTTTTATCTCTCATTAACAAGCACTGAAACAAAATTCTTACAACCCTGACTGAGAATAGAGCTCACCAAGCAATAGATTATAAACACCTAACTCCCAATGCCTTTGAATGATCATGAAAAATCCTTTTATCTCAATGATTGCAACAAGAAATTGATGATCATTCAAAGCAACAATTCAAGATCACCTAACTCAAACAAACAATGAATGCAGACAAGACAGGCTCCAAGCACATGGCCGGTGAAATCAAAAGAAATCATCAAAATTTGCAACTAATCTAACCATGTACCAGCTTCAAGGACAAAATCATCACAAAAGCCTCATTAATTTTGGCTGCAGCGGAGAATGTGTGACCCACCTATCAATCTTTCCTCAGCAGAAGCTCCCAAGGACATGCTATATCATGCTGGAACAACTACTAGGATCATATTCATAAATTCTCACCTGCAACCAAGTTGGAAATGACCAAAAATGGTCCATCTCCTAACCATGCAGAAAAACCCTCAAAACATTTGAAATCTTATGACAATGGCCACTTGATCTTCTTTTAAAACATAGTTGTCGATCCACTTCCTGGCAAATCGGGTGGTTCAAAATATCCTTTAAAATAGTCAACTGGGCCTTGAAAAGTCTTTCACCATGTTGCCAAACTATTGGCCAATGAAAAATGAGCATATCAGCACCACGTAGCATCATGGACCCACCTGACGATCCTCCTCTTTAGACAAGATCAATGGTTGTTGCCATACTGCTAACCTTAAAGAGCGTGCATCTTATCTCAATGATATAATGACAACCATGAGATCTCATCATTCACTAACCATCTAAAAACATAGGCCCCACTATGACACATCACAATCTGTCATGAATCAAAAACTACCACGTCGCACATAAATAACAAGTGGGACCTCTGTCATCAGCATTCACAGTTCAAAAAATCCTGACAACCACCACATCATAACTCCTGGCAACCAATAAGAAATTGACATATCAACATGACCTAGCACTGTCAGGACCCACCATAGAATTTATTCCTTAGCGATGATCTAATAGTCATTGCTATACCGCAATGCATAAAAGGCAATCATCTTGGTCTCAAGATATAGCGACAGTCGTAGGATATATTCATTCTTTATACACCAACATACCTTATAATTAGTCGGGCCTACTTGGATAGGTGGCACCATGTTGCTAAAGTGCATGTCAGGGATTCTAACAACCAGGAGTCTTGCGGTGCAATGACAACGACATATTTTAAAGGTCTAACACTTTTTAGAAAATTAAACAGAGACCTAGGCATAGTGGCAAAAATAAAAGGGGAAAATATAGCACATGCGTATTTGGAAGTTTTAGTGAGCCAAAAAGTAACATCGGAATATAACAAGGGTCAAGAAAAACTAGGGTTTTTGGATTTTTGAAGGCATACAAAGGGATTTTACCATAGCACTTAAGGTTTTCTACAATTTTGACCAAAGTTGAACCCTAAAGATATGAAAATTATGTAGAGGGATTCAACACAAAAACTAGGAAGACACAAAAACTTCAAAATGCTAGGGGGGGATAGGAAAAACATAGAAAATTACCAACAGTGGCTCATACTTGGGGACGTGTATCTCCTACAAATACAATGAGTAAGCTAGAATCTCTTGGAAGAGCAGACCAAACCAAAACTTCAACCCAAAAACAACATGACTATACAAAGGAAAACCTAAACTACTGCTCATAGAAAAGATACTTCAGGAGAAGTAAAACTTTAGGAATTATCCATGAATAGCCAATTCCAAAGTACCACTAGTCAAATCCTTTAAGACATAAGAATCTATTCCCCATTTTCTTTCAATAAGATAAGGGCCCAACTAGATAGGATCAAACTTCCCATGCTTTCCTTTATCTTCTAATCTTGCATTCCACATCAGAACAAGATCATCTACTTCAAAACTTCTCTAGGTAGCCCTTTTATCAAATAGATTATTACACTGCCTCTGTAATCTTTCATTTCTTTCATGTGCATCTCTCCTTACCTCATCACACTAGATCAAATCATCCATTCTTACCCTCATCTCATCATCTAAATCTTCGTCATATGCCTGGATAAACTTATACATTTGCAATAGATTATTTTGAGGTAATCTAGCACTTATCCCATACACTAAATCAAAGGGAGCACAACCTATGGCCTTCTTTATAGTTACCCTGTCAGCCCACAATGCCAACCATAACTTAGAGTCCCAAGCTTTCTTATTTTTATCCAATACTCTCTTGAGAATCTTAATTAGACTTTTGTTACTAGACTCAGCCTGGCCATTTCCTTGTGGATGATATGGGGAAGAGAATGAAATGTGTATCACATACCACTGACAAAAACCATTAAATTCTTGTGATCTAAAACACATTGCATTATCAACCACAATCACCTCTGGGCAACCAAATTTGGTAAGAATATTTTGCATTACAAAATCTGTCACCACTTTTCTAGTAGCCTTTCTAGTAGGGATAGCTTCAACCCACTTAGTAAAATAGTATGTTGCCACCAGTATATAAGAATGTCCACCACTAGACTTGTTTGGAATCTCCCCAATAAAATATATACCCCATTTTTGGAAAGGAGCCTGAATTGCAATAGGTCTGAGTGGAAAATTCCCATTAAATTTTAACTTACCAACAAATCTCTAACATGCATCACATTTTCTTACAAACTGATATGCATCCTTAAAAATTGTAGGCCACCAGAATCCAGACCTAAGAATCTTGTGAGCTTTGGTCTTTGCCATATAGTTCCCTCCACAAACACCTTGGTGCATTTCATCTAACAAGGCCTTGTATCCCTCATGGTCTAAGCATTTTAGTAACACTCCTTCATTGCTTCTCCACCACAATTTACCATGTAAAATAGCATATCTTGCAGATTGCAACTTGACAGTTCTTTTGTTTTCATCCATTTCAGGGGGAAGGACCAATTTCTACAAGTAACCAATAACATCCTTGTACCAGTCACAGTAATCCATATCACAAATATATGGCCTTTGTTCTTCTTCTAACATATTTACATGATTGGCAACTAAGTTGCTTTGTGCCATTAACTTTGCAAGACCTAAGCCTCTTATCAACTTTGTAACCTAAATGTCAATGTTAAATTCTTGGATCTTGTTGATCCATCTACATCTTTTCCTTGAAACCTCTTGTTGTACCAATATATCCTTAATTGTAGCACAAGGAACATAAGCAACCACCTTAGCTCCTACAAGGTAACATCTAAAAGCCTTAACTGCTTTGACCAGGGCATAAGCCTACTTCTTATTAATGTCATATTTCAGTTCCGCTGCTTGTAGGGATTTTCTAAAAAATGATATGGGTTGTTCATATCCATCTGAATTCCTCTGCAATAAAACTACTACAACTGTATGAAAAGAGGAAAAAGAAAAAATCCACATGGGCTTACCATAATCAGGTGTTCTTAAAACTGGAGCATCTTTGATGGCTTTTTTGATACTTCTAAAAGATTCATCTTCTTCTTCATTCCATTCAACCTTTGCCTCTTTTTTCAACATTCTAGAGATGGGGATACTGATTTCTACAAAATTTGTAACAAATCTCCTTAGAAAGTTGACCTACCCAAAGAAGGATTATACTCCTTTAACATTTCTAGGTGGGGAAAGCCTATCTATAGCCATAACTCTCTTAGGGTCAATCCTCACTCCATCCTTAGACACAATATGTCCCAAGAGTTTTCCTTCCATAACACCAAAAGCATACTTTTTTGGATTCAAAGAAACCCCATATTGCAAAGCCCTGATAAAAATCTTCTCAAGATGCTCACAATGCTAACTCTCCTTATCTAAATATGTTGTGAGATCATCCTGATATACTACCAAAAATTTGTTTATAAAGTCTACAAAAGCCACATCCATGGCTCTCTAAAAAGTAGCTCTAGCATTTGTCAAACCAAAGGGCATTCTAACATAAACATATGTTCCCCATGGGGTAGTGAATGTAGTCTTAAACTATTCTGACTCCTTGACCATGACCTGATTATATCCAGAGAAGCCATCCATCATGGACATTAGTTCTGATCCAGTAACCCTTTGCAGCATATTTTCCATGTTAGGAAAACCATAATTATCGTTCAAAGAATTGACATTCAGATTTCTAAAATCAACACACAACCTAATGTCACCATTCTTTTTTCTAACTGGAACCAAGTTTGACACCCAAGTAGAATGTTTGACAGGCTTGATGATCCTAGCATCTATCATCTTTTTGAGTTCATCCTGCATTTTTGGTGCCAAGGTAGGATTCACAGGTCTTAATTTTTGCCTAAAAGGTTTGGTACCTTCTTTCAGTGGTATCTCATGTTGGAACAGATCTTCTCTATAGGATTTCAAATCATCATAAGACCATGCAAAAACATGTCTAAATTTTATGAGAAGATCAATAAGACTTTTTCTAGTTCTTGGGGACAAACACCTACCTATATAAACATTTTTGGGTACTTGACTTGTTCCTAGGTTTATTTCCTCCAAATCATTGATCATATCAACAAATTTAGTAAAACAAGCCCTTTCTTTATTATCAAATGCTCTCTCAAGAGCAACCAATCCCCTTGGGACCCTATTTGACTTCAATTGCAAAACTTCTTTCCCAAGAACATTTTCTTTCCCATTTTTGATGTCAACATAAGTGCTAAAACCCATCTCTTGACCACCAAAGTGAGACTCACACTGCAAGAATCTTAGTATATCTTGATCATCATAAAATACTTGCCAATTTTCAACATTGTCTGGGATAGAAGGCCTAGACATAAACTCAATTTTGGATATCCCTGCAAAAGTGATACCCTCTAGCCTCAGTGCTATGTTTGCCAATAAATCAGCCAACCTATTTTGGCTTCTATCCACCCATCAATACCAAAAGCACTCAAACCTTCAATTTCATCCCAAACAATATTTCTATATTGTTTTAGTCTTTGATTCTTTGATGCATACTTCGATCTAATCTAAGAGATTACTAACTCAGAATCACCAATTACCCTAAGATGTTTAATCCCATGTCTTGATTCTAGTCTCAAACCAATTGGTAGGGCCTCATATTCAACAACATTATTTGAGCAAGGAAATAAGAGAGTGAAAGAAAACTTAAAAGTTTTACCATTTGGGGATATCAATAGCACTCCTACTCTAGCACCTTCCTTTGAACTTGCTCCATCAAAATATAAACTCCATAAGACATTACCTTCTGCCATGTTATCCTCATCCTTAGCCAAAGGGATAGGCTTCACCTTTTCTTGCACCCCTTTCTCCTAAACTTGGAAAGAACCAATGTCAGTGTCCACAAAACAATTCATGTTATCATCTTCATTCTCCTCAATCATATGTGGAGTTCTAGTTTCCCTTGACACCTTCACACTTTCTCCTCCAATGTTAAAAGTAGCAAAAGACAAGTCACACTAGATACTTCCTCCCATAGAAGCACTCCATCTCCTAGATAATAGCATTCCATACTGTGGAGGGATATTAACCACTAAAACACTCATAGTTAGCTGCTTGTTAGAAAATGCTACTAATTTATACGGCAAAGCCCTAATGGTACCAATAACTGGCACCTCTCTTGAGTCCATAGCTTGGAACCTTCCATGAGGTGTATCAACTTTCAGTCCCAGTGACTTCATGATCTCTACAGACATGATAATATTTGATGCCCCATAATCAATCATGAAATTCTTCAATAATTTTCCATTTATCATAAGAGACAAGAAGAAAGGATCAACTATCCTTGATGCATTATTTACAACATTTGCATCCAAATATATCTGAGGAATCTTAGAGATGATTTCTTCATTTTCACTATCAGGTGTGTCATCTAAAGAAGCCACATGCTTATCACTTCTACTCATCCCTTGGACTTTTGTAGAAGAGGCACCATTTACCCAATCCAAAGCCTTCACCTTATGTTCTTCTATCCTCATCATTTCCAAAAGTGGAACTTTGACAGTCATTTGTGAAAGCAATTTAGTCATATCAATGGGAACATATTTTCGGTCATCCATGTCGCCCTTAAAAATAGTGACATCTTTATGCTCTATTTGGACAATCAAGCCAGATTTATCTTTATGTAGGGATTCATCTCACTTCTAGGGTATGGGAACAACTAATTTTGATGTCCTTTCTTTACCCTTAGGTATTGCAATAGGCCCAATCTTCTTTTTTATTTTCACTTGACTAACAACATCAACACCTTTCCCCTTTTCCTCAAGCTGTTGTGTACTCCTGTCTGATATCTTGATAAAAAGGCTACTTGGTTTACCAGTTGTATTTCCAACTGTCCTGTTTCTCAAATTGTAATTGCTCTTGGCTTGACTGACCATGTCTATAGTGATTTGAGCAATTTCCTCATCAGAAGGTCACCTTAAGGAAACATGTTCCTCACATTTCACTGCACCACATCCAACATCATCAAATTCTTCCTCCTCTGTGGAGTCAACCTCATCCCACACATGTGAAGAAGTCATTGTACAACCATTCTTATCATATTTCTCATCTTGTTCTTAGTTCTCAGATAGATTCAGGGAAATAACATAGTATTCTGGATTGTGAGGAGATTGACAAGAAGCACACCATGGGATATCATCACTCATATTAACTAAATTTCTCTGCAAAGGATCAGGAATCCTATCATTCTTAATTGGAAAAATGGGCTTTCCATCCTTCCACTGAGTATTGTATGGGTAATTTTGCATTCTTGGCTACCTGCTAAAATTATTAGGAACTGACCGGTCATTAGTTGCAACCCTATTGTTTCTTTTTTGATCAAGACTCAGAACCTCTAAAGCAGTTAGAATCTATTTTAGATTATCCTCCTCTTTGGGTTTAAAGCTCGTAGACCTTCCCACCTCTTTCTTATTTTGTGCTTGAGGCCTACAATCATCTCTTCTCCCCAATTTTCCTGATATTCTTCTATTACTCTCTATGTTAATAGCCAACTTGTAAGCCTCCCAAAGATTTCTAGGGTTCTTATCCCTTAAAAGATATCCCATCTTTGCATCAAAAGCATTTAAGTATGGCACAAGACACACCCTATCATTTTATTGATAACTTGTAGGAGCATATGCATAGCTTTTCGAAATCTTATAGTAAATTCAAGAACATCTTCATTCTGATTTTTCTTTATGTTATTGAATTCATTCAAAATAAAACCCTCATTTTTTTTATCACCGTATGTTCCTTGAAACAATTCTTAAATTCATTCCAAGACCCTATACTAGCATGGGGCAATCCTCTAAACTAGTCCCTAGCATCTTCAGTTAGAGATTGTACAAATGACTCCATTACAACATCATCAGGCTCAATATTATAATCATCTAGATTACATCAATAAAATTCTTTAGATGTTCCTTACATGTGATGACATTGTTTCCAGCAAATTTAGGGAGCTTTTTTCTGATTTCATCAAGAATTACATTAGGATAACCATGAATACCCAAAAAGATAAGTTGTGTGTACCTTTCATGAACAAGACCTCCTCGAGGTGGATCCATTCCTTGAGATGTAGATGTTGAAGGTCCTAAAGTATGCTTGAGAAACTCAATCTTCTTCCTCATCTCTGAAGCAGTAGCCTCCAATTCTACTTTCTCAAGTTCTTTGGCCCACATCTCTTTCTCCTTTCTAGCCTTCTCAAGATCCACATCTAATCTCAACCCTTGATCTAAAGGATCCTTATTATTAACATGTTCATTGATTGTAACTCAAACAACTCTTTGTTTTCCTTTATCTCTAGGTCTAGTTGTCTCATAAGTCTTCTGCACAATAGGCTATTCCTTTGTTCCTTCAAGCCCTGGGACATAATTAATTGCCTCCAAATCTAACAACTACTTTAATTTCTCAGCCCTTATCATGGCCTGTCTTACTTTGTCTTCTTTATTTTTTTCTCTTTGCTATCTGATAGCAATCTGTTCTTGGTTCTTCTTTCCAACTCATAAAATTCTTCAAAAATTTATTCTGATTCTAGGAGAGTAGTCTCAAATTCAGCATCTCCCACTTGTAACTTGTCCTCATACTGGTTCAAGCCCAAATCAACAGCCTCTTCATATTATGATAAATTTTCTTCTTGACCAGGCTTGATTTGATTTTCTTCTCTTGTATCCTCTTTATGTTTCCAAGGATGAGACATATTTTTTTGTTTTCTTCCCCCCCTTGTCTGACTAGGCTTAGAAGTGCTTGGAGGACCTTCCTCCAATCTATCTTCAGGATGCTCCTTTCCTCGGGACCTAGTACCTCTATAACTCATCTTATAAATAATCTACTAACTAGCACTGCTATAGAGATATTTGAGTTGCCACCCAAGTATATTGGGAATCTTAAAACACTATTTTCTCACTAACAAGTATCCTAATAAGTTTAACAGGACAAGGGGCAAGAATACCCTATGTTTCCAATCATGACCTACTATTTATTATAGACTTGTGTAACATTTCCCTAGTAGAGTCGCCATCTTATTGGTGTTTCAAAATGGCTTATGCTCTTAGGCTGCCAATATACCCTCAAATAGATTTTAGGAGTGGTTAGTTCCAAAATGTAGAGGGATCTTAGGGTAATTGGACAAACTATAGGGACAAGACTGCTCTCTTCACTTCTGGCTCTGCAAAACCAAGGTGGGTGCACCTAACCCAGTAAAAATTATACCTTACACACCAAAGTCTAGGCTTATACAACATATGATAGCAAGAAAGTACTAAATTCCAACCTTACATTCATTGACTCTACATTCCTATGGGGGTAACAAAACTACACAACCAAAGATTTAAAACTTAAAATGGTTCTTGATTTTGAGATTTGGATTGTAACAACTTCAATCAGTTATGTTAACAATAGATTTAATCATTTAGGCCAGTGCCTCATCCATTGGGCAAGATTTCTTAGACACAAAGGATACACAGATCATAGAACATCTAAGATTCATAGCCATAAATACATTTACCACAATCTTTACTACTTACAAAGAATCCTTATGTAGACAAGGGTAAACTCATATCCCATCTAGAGCATTATTTAATCCAATCCTAGATCAAAACTCAAGAATGAAGATACATACATAAAACAATATTTAATGAACTAAAAAGCTCAAAGCCTACCTGACTTGACACAAAGGAGAGAGAAGAATCATATATTTGTATTAAGTATGATGAATCCTTTCTGTGCATACAATCAATCACAAAAAGCCATACTTGCAAACTATAGCTTAGACCTGCAAATTTTTATCTCTCATTAACAAGCACTGAAACAAAATTCTTACAACCCTGACTGAGAATAGAGCTCACCAAGAAAGAGATTATGAACACCTAACTCCCAATGCCTTTGAATGATCATGAAAAATCCTTTTATCTCAAGGATTACAACAAGCAACTGATGATCATTCAAAGCAATAATTCAAAATCACCTAACTCAAACAAACAATGAATGTAGACAAGACAGGCTCCAAATGCATGGCTGATGAAATCAAAAGAAATCATCAAACTTTGCAACTGATCCAACCATGTACCCACTTCAAGGACAAAATCATCACAAAAGCCCCATTAATTTTGACTATAGTAGAGAATGAATGACCCACCTATCAATCTTTCCTTAGCAGAAGCTCCCAAGGACATGCTATATCATGCTGGAACAACTACCAGGATCATCTTCATAAATTCTCACCTGTAACCAAGCTGGAAATGACCAAAAATGGTCCTACAATATGGCTCTTTCAGTGCATTGTCTCCTAACCCTATAGAAAAACCCTTGAAACATTTGAAATTGTACGACAATGGCCACTTGATCTTCTTTTAAAACACATATGTCGATCCACTTCCTGGCGTATCGGGAAGTTCAAAATATCCTTTAAAATAGTCAACTGGGCCTTGAAAAGTCTTTTTCCACATCGCCAAACTGTCAGCCAATGAAAAATGAGCATATCAGCACCACGTAGCATCATGGATCCACCTGATGATCCTCCTCTTTAGACAAGATCAACGGTTGTCACCATACCACTAACCTTAAAGAGCGTGCATCTTATCTCAACGGTATAATGACAACTGTAATATCTCATTTTTCATTAACCATCTAAAAACATAGGCCCCACTATGACACATCACAATCTGTCATGAATAAAAAATGACCACGTCACACATAACTGACAAGTGGGACCTCTGTCATCAACATTCACAGTTCGAAAAATCCTGACAACCACCACATCATAACTCCTGGCAACCAATAAGAAACTGACATATCAACATGACCTGGTACTATTAGGACCCACCGTAGACTTTATTCCTTAGCGATGATCTAACGGTCATTGCTATGCCACAATGCATAAAAGGAAATCATCTTGGTCTCAAGATATAGCAACAGTCGTAGGATATATTCATTCTTTAGATGCCAACATACCTTATAATTAGTCAGGCTTGCCTGGATAGGTGGCGCCATTTTGTTAAAGCACATGTCAGGGATTTTGACAATCAAGAGTCTTGCGATGCAATGAAAACCACATATTTTAAAGGTCTAACACTTTTCAAAAATTAAACAGAGACCTAGGCATAGCGGCAAAAATAAAAGGGGAAAATATAGCACATGTGTATTTGGAAGTTTTAGTGAGCCAAAAAGTAATGCCAAAATATAACAAGGGTCAAGAACAACTAGGGTTTTTGGATTTTTGAAGGCATACAAAGGGATTTTACCCTAGCACTTAGGTTTTTCTACAATTTTGACCAAATTTGAACCCTAAAGATATGAAAATTATGTAGAGGGATTCAACACAAAAACTAGGAAGACACAAAAACTTCAAAATTCTAGGGGGGACAGGAAAAACACATAAAACTACCAACAGGTTAGCACATCAAAACCAAATAAAATCTACAAATCAAACTCTATTCTACCATGAAAAATTAGAAATATGAATCAAATAGATCAAATATTGTAGAGAAATCTCAAAAAATACTCAATGCCAGGCCTGGGCAATATTTCTGTCAGAGAAAGAATCATATGATACTTCACTATATATGGCTGCGATACTTTATCCCTGTGTGATAGTTCACAATACCTGCATATGATAGAGAACAAAACAATAGTGCGATAGAATCTGCAAAGGCACGTGATACTTTAACTGGTAAAGTATCACACTGGTATACAAGGAACTATCTTATGACACTGGAAAACTATCGCATGATAATTTTGTTAGAAAAATAGAAAGCCGAAACAACAAGCTAAAATGATGACAAAAAAATGATGGAAATGAATAAAAAGAAGGACAAAACTAGAGTGTTCTGCTCCATGGTGGGCACAAAAAATGTACATACTAAATAGTGCACTTCTCTAAGTCATTACTTCCAAGGTAATCCATGAATGGGAAACCTTGAGAAAGCGACCTAGAGCTCCCTAGGCATGGAGTCACAAGGATGTTGATGGTGCTCTCAACTAGAGCTATTGAAGCATACAACCTTGCTAATAAACCGCACTATGGGATATTCAAAGAGACAAGGGCAAGAGTGCCAATATCCTCAAGAATCAAGAATGGAAATGCAATGCAACTATACTAAGAATGAAGATGCAAGCTAAGCTATGAAAATGAAAGTATTACAAACCTTACTAATTAAACTATGTGAGCTAATCTAAAGCATAAAAGAAACTAAGTTAGAAAGCATAAACATGAAGCTAAGATGAAAGAATGAAAGCTAAATGCATGAAGATCTTCAAAGCTCCAAAGTCTCCAAGAAATCCTATAGCATAAGATTAGTATTCAAAGTTGGGATCCTATAATGAGAAAAGAGCTCTCCTTTTAAAGGAATTGAAAAGGAATGGACCATGGAGATTAAGAGGTAAAAGATTTAATCAAGGGTGGAGCTTGAAAGAGGAGCAATCCATGTGCACAAATATCCTCCAATGAGAAAATAAGAGTTGAATTTTGTGTCCATGTGAGACAAAAAGGCATTTTCTTCTTTTTATAAAATAAGAATAATGCTTTATTTTTGCTACTTAGGATAAGAGGAAAATGGGGGCCTTTTATTTAATAAAAGGGGAGGAAATTCCTTTTAAATAAATAAAGACTTTAGGATAAAATGGTTAGCCCATGGAAAATAATTGAATAAATGATAGAACTAGGATTTGATCAAGGAAATTGATATAATTGAAAAATGTTGATTTTTGAAAATATTGATTCAGGGATTTGATAAATTGTTGAATGGGGGCCCAAAGTCTAGGCAACCATTTTAGGGTGCATACAACCCCAAGATGCA